>JAOQMS010000007.1:4981013-4991383 GCA_027563885.1 Erythroxylum longipes
TGTTAAGACCAAGAGTTAAGACCTCACTTACTCCGACAACAACTCCTATATATTTAGTATTATTTTAAAGAGGAGTGAAGTTGAACTTTATATTTAGTAAATTAAAATTTTCTTTAATAGTTTATGAACATTTAACGTTTTTAAATGTAACAAACTCTCGATTAATGAACATGATAGTAATTAGGTATAATAAGAGTATTTAACCACAACAAAGCAAGAAAATTGGCACATGGAATCGTTAGGGGATTGCGTCCAATAGTTCCATGGGCTGATTTAGTTTTGGCGACAGGTGCTTAGTCCAAAGGCTACCATCTTCTTGTAACTGACTGTTCAAAATAGATTGTGCACAAAAGATTGTTGGTTTGGTATGTATGATCCTCTCTGTGTGCTGTGTAACCAAGCCAACGAGAGCCGAAACTATTTGTTTTTCCTTTGCCGCTACACCAAAGAGGTGTGGAGCTATATCGGGCGGTTGGTAGGGATGCAAAGTGTGTCTTTTGAATGGTTAGAGGTGTTGACTGATGTCATAAGAGTTTCCAAATATGGGTTAAGAAATGGTCTCCTTCTCAGGACAGCTTTTCATATCATGATCTATCACATATAGAGGGAGAGGAACCGACGAATCTATCAACGAGTGGAGTTAAATCCCACTAAACTTACAAATATCATTGTCAATATGATCAGAGAATTATTCATAGCCAAAGGAAAACAAGATACGATCAGCCAAGAGCTTCGCATGAGGTGGTTTCTTTAATGATTGTTATATGAACAACAGTCTCTGTGTAGCGTAGGAGCTGTGTTTTTTTGTTGTTTTATTCTCCTTGTACAAAGGATTGTATATAATTTTCAACTTTAGTAATATAATTTCTTTTAAATTTTCAAAAAAAAAAAAGCAAGAAAATGAAGAAAAGAGATATCTATACTATTTATAAAAGTTCGATCTCTTTAATCCACTTTACACATTAAGTTTATTTTGATAACTTATAATTATTGATAACGATAATAGTTCAATCTCTTTAATCTACTTTACTTTTCGATTCTCCTTAAGAGCTTACTATATTCTTTCTTTGTGAATTGAAAGAAACTAATATAGTCTTAAATTCAAAATACCATACACTTTCACCACAAAAAATCAATGATAGTTTTGAATCACCAAACTAAAAGAAATAACATACAATGTAACTCAGTTATCTTAATGCTATTATTTCTTTCTTGTTTTTCATTAATATAAAATTATTGAAAGAATTTCATACCATTGATTTATGAAGTTAGTATCCTCTCTCTTCAAAACTAATCATTACCTTAATAATTATATAATGTCTTATTTTGAGCTCTTGTTGTTCCTATCAGATGTCACTTTACAAATAACTACTAGCTTGAAAAGGGTGAGCTATACAAGAGTTTGTATTGCTTCGGACATTTAGAAGAATATTCAAGACAAAATCTCCCTTATGAGATTGGATGAGGCTGGAGCACCCTTTGAGGACTTGGTCTCTATTTCTTATTCTTAAAGACATGATCAAACTAAGCAGATCAAAATATGGAAACTTGTAGGTAGAAAATTCGCAACAGGCGAATGTTAAGAGCTCTTTAATTTACATCTTAAAGAGACTACCACCAATAAGACTGATTTTTTTAAAAAAAATGAATGGTGATTTTACTATAGTTGAAACTAAAACCATCTTACAATGAGTTCAAGGCATTATGCCAGCATCATATATACAAAATCTAGCTTATTGCAGTACAATCATCAACAATAAAAGAAAAAAAATCAGCTGAAGATTTCATCTACACCCCATCTCCATAGAAAGATTGACCTGTGCATTATGAGTCATCATACAGGCCCAAATGTGGGTAGCTATTTGATTAGCTAGCTGGTATTTTTCTTGTTTCATATGAGTTAATCATCTTCTATTTCTTTCCCTCCAAATGTTGTAAATGGTGATGGTGAAAACGCCTTTGTAAAGAATGGAGTTTGTTTACCCATGTCTAGAATGCTTGAGGACCCAAATCAATACCTACTCCCATCTATAGCCACTCCTATTTCCAGGTAGCATGTGTAACAAACTGCTTCAAATAGCTTTAAAGAAATTACATTGAAAGAATATATGGTCTCTGTCCTCAATGGCACTGTTGCATAGAAAACACAATTCATCATCACTCCATGCCACTAATTCTTAGTTCTGAGTCATTCTTGATCACAAGCCAAAAAATAAAATAGGCCTTAGGCCATAAGGTATTTTTCTATATGAGGCAAAACCAAGGAACTTCCATGGTATTGGAGGTAAACAATTTGTGGCAAGAGTGATTAGAATACTGATCGTTCGAAGTTAATGTCCAAGATATTGTATCTTCATTTTGAGCTGCAACTAATAGAGGAAAGTGAGCAGCAAGGGACTAGAATGCCCTAAAATTACCATACCAGTTACCTTCCACAATCAATGAGAAAACTTTGAGATGTAATGGCATTATATTTCATAGGTGTTGCAATTAAACCGATTACACCAAAGGATTGATATCCAGCTAATTATCAAGTCGAATAAACATCCTCCCACCATTCCCAGCTTTATGTTTGATACATAGATAAATAATAATTAGAAGCTTCATCATTTGTCTAATTATCCAAGAGCCTTCCTTTGAAAAATCAACTTTCCAAATTTTTATGTGCTGCTATGAATGTTATTATTGTTAAAGTAACCAACCCAATGCTAGAAGAAATCCATCAAGAAGACTATATAGTGCATGAGGTACCAAATGTGACTACATAAGTGGTTGATACTTCCTCTCTACATTGAACTGCTCTCTATCTATTAAAGAAGGCAAGGAAAACTAATAAAGGGAAAGGGAAATCTAAAGAAACTTATCCAAATGTCTTAGCGGAGATCCATTAATGAAACTTGATGGGAAGTTGATTGTAATTGTAAAAGCACAAGAAAAATTTACAAATCTTTACCTATAATCATAAGAAATTGATTTTTTGAATACAAATATTCAATTTATATATAATTTAATTAATGATGTTAAAGTAACAAGTGTTCGAAGCGTTTTAGGTATGCAAAGTTTTAATATTTATAACCTCAATATTTTCGCAAGCGCACAGGTCGTTCACGTGGTACCTAAGGTATTATTCCTGCGAGGATGGTTAATCTAATCCTAAAATCTAAGGCTTGACTAAATTTTGCACTAAATCAAAATAAGCAACTAATGCAAAAATTAACCAATCAACAATCAATATCAAAAATTGAACTCATAACTATAAACAAAATAGCAATTTTGCACAACCCAATCCAGAATCAACCTAGAAACTACTAATTAAGAGAACGATAGTTTTAATCCGAATTTAATAAAAATCTAATTGATTATGCAATTATCGACTTACTGGGTCTAGATAATCCTAGGGTGAATTGCTCTCTTTCAAGTTATAATCTTTAGCCCTAACTTATAATCCCTAATTTAAATTATGGAATTGTAATCTCTCGATTTCCAATTTACCCAAAATCTAAATTAGTTCTGAATTTGTCTAATAACCTACGGGAAACTTATGCTCAATCTCTCGTTATACGATTTTACCAGTTTGATTCAATTCTTATCTATTAAACTACCTAACTCTTGTTGGCTCAATTTGATAATATTCACTCAATTCACCCTCTTAGTTTATCACTAAATTTTTAAGCATAGATATTGAATCACAATTAACTCAATGAAAGCACAATAAATCAAACTTCATTAATCCCAAGAATCAAGATCTCAAAGGTAAGTTGAGAGAAAAATCGACATTCAGTAACAACTATTCTCACGATTATCCCAATTATATATATATATATATAATTGAAATAAAAACGAAAAATACTGTCAGAACGGACTCGTAGAGGCAACGACTATAGGAAACCACCTGTTCTGGGAAGTACTTCACGTCAAACTTCTTCTCCATATCTCTCTTCCTTTGTATCCTTCCTCAAATCTCTTGATATGTCCTATAAGGTTTCGAAATTGACTGATGAAAAAAGGTTGCTCTTCTGTTCTTTAATTGTTCTATTTATATCTTGGAAGCCTTAGGGTTGATATAGGGTCAAAAACGGTCCGAAAAGTCCCGTAAAACTTGACATTTTTATCTATTTTCATGTCTGCCCAATGCAAGCCACGATCGTGACCAGCGTCTAACCCTTTTTGTCATGATCGTGATCGTGCCCTGGTTCAAACCTCTCTATCACGATCATGGCCTGGGATATGGTGGCTCATATCTCTTTGTCAAGATCATGGTTTGTTGTGCCACGATTGTGGGCTGTGGTTTCAGCCCAGAAGTCTCCGAAACTTCTCCGTTCTTCGCCGTTGACCCTGAAACATTAACAAACACATCAAGATACCTCAAAAACATAACATTTGAGCTCAAAGACTTACACTAACCCATAAAAAACACTTAAACACATACACTAACACAATTACAACCTAAATAGACACTAAACACTCAACTTAGCACTAAATGCATAACAAATTAAACCCTAAAACATGATGCAAATCACAATTATCAATAAGTAAAAGGATAACAAATAGGAAGAAAAAAGATCTTTAAATCCACCCTATCAATGACTATTAATAAGGAATGTAAGGGGGTTTAATTACACCAAGAAGTTGAACATCTTTAATAAGCAATGATAGTTAATTTGTAACGTAACATCCCGTTTTTTCATGCTAAGGGTTAGAACCCCAGAATACTGTACATAAGAGGCATTATTGAGAAGTTAAGAAGTGCATTTCATGCTTATGCATAACATAGCATACATACATATGAATTTCAATTTTTGCACACATTACAATGATTGTTCATGCACTCAATTGACACTTCTCGGGTATAATTGATTTTTAAATGATTATGATGTGAATTGTGGATTATATGTCTTGAAATTTGATTTGTTGACTGGTGTGTATAAATATTGATTTAGAATTTTTGGTAAAAATTTAGGAAATTTTCTAAAATTTTGAGTATATTTGGGACTAGGAAAAATATCAAGTGACAAGACAATTGACAAATGGTAATAGAAATAAGTGACGAATAATAATAGAAATAATTGGCATATGGCTTTAGGATTTAATGAAAAATGTCATAGAAAATTGGGAGACAATTGGATTAAAAATAGGAGACAAATGAACTAGTTATCAAAGAGGACCAAGTGGAGCCATGGGGAGGTGACAACTTGTCACTTGCCTTGCCACACTCACCCTCGATTCTTTTAACACATTGAAACACCATTTTAATTGTTTTCACTCTTGCTATATGCTCTCTTTTCTTCATCTTCTTCATTTCTTCTTCTCTATATCACGACACTCTCTTCTCACCCTATCAGTGTTGAATTTTACTCTCACCCTTCACTTGCTACTCCTATTTTCGTTGTCTTCTTCATTTGTCACTAAAAGACCTAACCCTTCCACCTTGAATGATGATGATCGTATAATGCTTGGAAGCTAGGTTTAAGTTGTGATTTGAAGATTTTGAAGTTAAACAAGTAAGTAGCATACTGTTCTTTATGATTTGTTGAATGAAACATGTATTATGATGGTTCGTGATAGATTGATAAGTTAAATGGAGTTGATCATATGCTATAACATGAGTAAGAAATGAGCATATGGATGTACTGATTTTGTGTATATGATGATTAATAATTCATAAGTTGTTGTAGAGATGATTTTAAGATAGAAAGATCATTATGATGGTATAGAAAGAATGCAGAAATTTTTATAAAGAGATAATATTTACATGTTCTGTTTTTAATGTATAATCACATGAATTTGTGGTAGTTGTTATTAAGGTAAACTAAAATGAGTTTAAATCTAAAGAAAAGGAGTAGTGTGGTTTCTTGAAATGAGAATAAATTTAGGGTGATAGTTTAGAAATGAAATGAAGGTGACAATGGAGTTGAATATGTGTTCAAACGTTGATGATGAATGTATATGTATGGATGTTCTCTTTTTGTGTTTATGATCAACCAGAGATTATGATTTGTTTGTAATTTATATTAAGCTGAAATGAAGGTAGGAATGAAGAGAAAATGATAAGACACTAAGCTAAAAATGATAGACTAAGCATAATATGTTTTGTATGTAACTTATAGGAGTTGGAAAAGCTGGAAAATAGGAAGAAGATTGCTAGAATTTTCGAATGTAAGCAACCCACGATCATGGGAATACATCCACGATTGTGGGAATACATCCACAATTGTGAGAATGCATAAAGGAGTTGAAACTTTCTATTAATGAAACCCACGATTGTGGGAAGTCATCCACAATTGTGGGAATGGTTGTTATGTGAATTATGCTTCTTTTATATGAGGTTTGAAACAACAAATGGTTAGGTACTTTCCTTTGATGCATTTAGGCTTGAATGAAGCTTGAAATGAACTTAGTTTATGGATTAAGTGACTAAATGTGTGATATGTTTAGGTTGATAATTGAGATTATAACTTAAGAATGGATTGTTATACATCAAGTACTCAAATATGGAAATTTGGAGAAGTTATAAGAATGAAAGTGAACCTATGAAGGCTAATATGATTCAAAGAAGATGAATAATATGTATTCAGTAAAGATGAATGAGAATTTAGATGTTATATGGTCTTATAATGATAGAATAACCTAAGTGAATGATTGAATGATTAACTTAGAACAATATTATACAAATGAGGTGTAACCCTAAGCTCAGATTAGACATTTATAAGTTTTGAAGTATGAATGATCATAAGATGTGAATTAAAGAAATATACCCAGGATTGTCATTGAGCATGCATTATACATAACACATATACATATGTGTATGAATGTGATTATGCAAATTAGTAATGTGTAAATGTGTATGTGTTGCATGATATAGAAGCGCAACTAGAGCAACAGCATCCAGATATTGCCAGGACATCGAGGCAATAGCTATCTGGAGCATACTATGAGTAACCTAGATGGTCTCACATTGATTAATTATTGTTTAAAATTCTGTATTGAATCATTATTGATGTGAACGTGTTCATTCTAGACATTTATTATGTGAGGCGTTTGATGCATGAAAATCACATTGGAAGCATTCATTGTATGTGAATTTAACATAAATAAATGTACTTAACATATTTGTTTAATGCCAGATTTAGGTACAATGATATGTGAAAGTGAATGTGTAAAGTGACTATAAGTGATTGATTAAACATATGTGATGTGATGCATTCATTATATGATATGCATGATAAGATAATGATAGTTGTGACCGGAGTCACCAGCGAAAACAACTTAAATCTCAAAATGTGGTAAGAGCCTCTGGCCCATTATGTATAATGAAGCCGATATCCCCAATAGATACAGGACAGTTACTAATGATCCCGGTATCCACAATGGATAAGGGACAGTGAAAAAGGCACTCAGTCATAATAACGTCATAATCAAATTTGAGTCACATGTCCATTGCATATACATTTGATATATATGTTTTAAATGATCAAAATTAATTGTTTTAACTGTTCTTAATGTGAAATGTGGATAAAGTGAATACAAATTGTATTTGATTCAGTATGATGATTAGTGAAGTGATGTATATTATGTGATTAGATGAATTGTCTATGAACTGTTGTGTTTTATGATATAAGTGAGCCATCGATGATGGTTAGCTCACTGAGTTTGCAAAAATCATCAAAATTGTAATGTATCTTTTCAGGTACCAGATAAGAGACTTAATTGCTAAGATGCTCTAGAAGAAGAATATTTCTTGTGTTTTGGATAGAAGAAATAGCTCAAAAGTTAGTTAGCTGAGACTAAAGTGATAGATAGAATTTTTGTATAGTTCCTCATTCATGTAGCATATTATTGTAAATAGAGCTGTAGACTCTAATAAGCTTTCGATACTGTATATATATGGATGATGTATATAATGCTACAATGTACATTATGTTTTATGAAATAAAAATGAGGAATTGAGTTTTAGATATTGGGTATTTTTGTTTTATATTATGGTGCCATGATAAGTGATGTGATTGCTCTAGCGCACTGCTTCTCTCCGGCATATGCTCAAATGTCGAATGTCTGATAGATATATGGGCACGTGTTGGATGGGAGTGGGGTGCTACAATTTTTAGTATCAGAGCATGGTTTGGTATCCATAGGGATAAATAGGAACATTAGACATGAAATATCATGAGAAACTCAGATAGTAATCAAAGTTATTATTTATTATAGGTCATCCGTCATAGATGATCAAGTGGGACAATCAACTAACCTAGGATTAGTAGGAGCCAGTAGAGAGTCTTGTATACCTCAACCTGAGAGAATGCCTATGAGAATTCCAGAGAGAAAGGAAAGGAGGTATGATAAATTGAGAAAGTAGGGGGTTGTGGACTTCTAAGGAAGTACAAATCCTACAAAGGCTAAAGGATGGCTAGAGAGAACGGAAAGAGTCTTTGATCAGATGGATTGAGAGTTGGAAGAGAAGTTTGACTATGCAGTTTCCTTACTACAAGGTCCAGTATACCAATGGTGGAAAACTGTGCTAGGTAGTACCACCAGGCCTTGTAGCTTGAAGTGGGAAGACTTTCTGAAGGTCTTCAAGGAGAATTACATGTCAAAGATCTACTTGGACAGAAAGATGAAAGAATTCTTAGATTGAAGCAAGGAGGCTTACAGTAGCTGAATATGAGATAAAGTTTAATGAACTGATGGGGTATGCTACTACTTTGATTCCTACTAAGGAAGACAAGTGTAGGAGATTTGAAGATGGGTTGAATATGGAAATTCAGACGAGGTTAGCCATTTCTAATTTACGTAGTTTTAAGGAATTACGAGTTGCCTTAATCTGAATTGAGCAATTGTTGAACGTTGGTTAGGCAAAATATAGACAAGAGTCCAGAGTGAAGAGGCCTAGTGAATCTCAGGGTGGTTCTAGTGGAAGGTTTAGTAAGAGCCAGAACAAATCTTTTCAACTACAGCTAGATCAAGACAGATGGGGTTCAGACAAAAGGGTAGTTTTGTGTAGTCTAGCAATGGAAGAGGTAAAGTATCGAGACAATTACCTAATTGTGAACATTGTAGGAAGAAGCAAAGTGGTGAATGCTAGAAACTATCTGGAGCTTACCTTCGATGCGGCTCTTTTGATCATCATATCAGAGACTGTCCCGTAGTTTATGGTCACAGTCTGGAAGGATGGGAGGAGTGGTAACTAAGACAACTGTCCAGCAGAGTAGAGCTAGTGGATCTAGATAGAGAGGTCGTGGTAGAGGCAGAATGAGTTCTGGGAGTCCTACTATTAGGATTGAGGTACAGAGCAACCAACCGCAGTCTCAGGCCAAAGTTTATGCGATGACCTGACAGGAGGCTCAAAACTCCCTAGATGTCCTGCAAGTGTGTTGCATATCCTTACTTATGAAGCTTTTGCATGCTAGATCCTGGATCTACACATTCTTTTATCACACCACATCTGCCATCTAGGCTGCATTGTGATAGAAAACTATTGAAACATAGTTTAGAGGTAAGTACACTGATAGGTAGTACTACAGTAATAGGAGAAGTTTGTAAGAGGTGTTTGATTCGAATTGATCAGGCAAAATTGGAAGCAGATTTGATTGTATTACAGTTAGAGGAGATAAATATTAATCTAGGCATGGATTGGCTCACTGCTTATAAGGCTATCATGAACTGCTATACTGAGGAGGTAATACTAGAATCTCCTAATTAACCGAGAGTAGTATTGCGAGGTGTTAGTCAAGCAGTGCTAGTTAAACTGATTTCATTCATGAGTGCAATGAGATTGATCAGGGGTGGATGTGAGGCTTATCAAGCCCACGTAGTCTGTTGGACCCCGTTTCTGGAGCCCAACATCAGACATGGGATCATGAAGCTTAAGCGTGGAGGGAGGCTTAGAATTTGGAAATTGAAAGAAGAATTCTTCAGAAGCAAAGGCGGGCTTCACCGTGGCGAACATATGCTAGTAAACCTCACTGACCCTTCGGGTGAATTACGCCGTGACAAATAAGTATAACTTCGCTGCAGCTAAGTCGCCACGAGAAAATCAGAATTCCCTTTGGGTAAATTACGCCACAGCAAACAAGTATAACTTCGTCGCGGCGAAGTTGCCATGAGAAAATCAGAATTTCCTTCGGGTGAATTATGCCGTGGCGAACTCTTAGCTTCGTTGTGGCGAAAACCCCTGTGGCAGAACTCATAACCTAAACTACTTATCTAACTAAAATGCAAACTTAAAATCCTTCAGCCACATTCATCAATTCAACCCAAAAACAAAATGGATAACAACGTAACCAGAAACAGTTTCTTAAAATCTTAATCTCATTTCCATAAACAGATACTTTGCAAAAACAAGAAAAATCATAGACAAATCCAAACATATATTT
>JAOQMS010000007.1:5020806-5043180 GCA_027563885.1 Erythroxylum longipes
CGGATTTTGTTCGGAGGTAGGTTAAACGAATTTGTTTTGCTTAAGTTTGACCTGGTGGGGAATTCCTCCCTCGTGGACACGCGTCCAGATGTCACGTAGGCCCGCCCGGGGAGGGGTTCTAGCAGCTTGTGTGGTTGTTGCCTTGATTAATTTGTTTTCCTAATTCATAATATAGCTATCCAATTAAATCTAGAAAGCTTATTCTAGGTTATTCGATAGCTAGGTTTAATCAACCAGCATCTCTTAATTAAACATGACCTAAGGAAAACTGGGGTTAACAAAGCTTGTTGTTAATCGACGATTAATAGTTGCTAGGAGAGGTTTAAAAACAACAATTCAATGAAATATGTTTAATTAGGGTGTAGGCCAAGATTGAAAGGAAGAACTGGATTCTTAACGAAATCATCACTTTCATCATTTGTTGTATGTTTTCCTTAATTTTTTTTGTTAGTTAGTTTAGTTTTATTTTCTTATTTTTAAACTAAACCAAACCCCCATAAACCTAAACACCAATTAATTTCATTTCAAAAGCTAACCAAACACTCTTTGTGGGGTCGACCTAGACTCACCACTTAGTAGGTCTAGTTTATTTTGGGTAGTGTTACGGCGCTCTATGTCAATTTTAATAACTTTGCAAATATGCATTTCCTCCTTGATAATTTTATTTAACCATATTTTTTTCTTTTCTTTTCTATTTTTTTATATAACCTTCAGAAGCTTCAGGAGAGTATGAAGAGGGTGGGAAGCTCTCCACTATGGGAAGACCCATAGAGGGGTAGCTTTTTGATGCCAGTTCTAAGGTGACTTTGACGTCGATGGCCTGGTTAAGTTTATTTCTCCTTATATTTGTTTTTTTCTTTCTCTCTTCAGAAATTGATTATGTTATCTAATATGTATAGATTTGGGTATTGTGAAAAGATGATTTTAATACGTTCATTGGATCATTTTATTACAAAACCATTGCTAGAATATTCAATGTAATTCGTAATTGTTATGTTGAAATTCATTTGTAATGACTAATGGTTTGTAATCATTAGGGATAACATAACCTAGGTTAAATGACATATCATATGTGGTTATTGTCTTGATTAATAATTTTTCCTAATTTGTAATGCTTTTACCCAATTGAATCTAAAGATCATATCATAGGTTATTCAGTAGCTAGGTTTAATTAACGATCATATCTTAATTAAAAAATACCTAAGGGAAAACTCGGGTCAATAGATTAAACTACAATTAATAGTTTCTAAGAGATGATTGAGAACAACAAATCATTGAAATATGTTTAATTAGGGTGTAAGCTAAGATAGAACTAAAGAATCGAATTCCCAACGAATTCACCACTTTCATCATTTTACATGTTTTCATCAATTTGTTTTTGTTAGTTATTTTAGTTTTATTTTCTTATCTTAAACCAAACAAAACACCCAAAAACCTAAACATCAATTAATTTCATTTCAAAAGCTAACTGAACACTTTATGTGGGATCGACCTAGACTCGCCACTGCTATAGTAATATTAGGTCTAATTTATTTTGACTAGAGTTGCGATGCACTATCGTCAAGAAGAAAAAGGGAGATTTAGAATTATGATTTCTTATTAATTTTTCTTCACTTTTATCTTTGATTTCATTTTCTATGATTAGTAAATAATTTTTTTAGTGTCTAGGTTTTATAAACCCTATTTTAGGATAACAATATGTTTTAATCTTTTATTCAAACCAATTATATTGATTATTGTGATTTAGCTATGCATTTTACTATTGTTCTAATATATCCAAAATATCAGTGAATGTTTTGATTTCATATGATAAATCTGCCATAATTGAAAGAAGTTGCATGCAATCCTTTAGTTAAGCTAACATAATTCTTTTAGATTAGGGTCAAACCTAATAGCAACATTCATGAATTGATAATGCAATCTAGGGGTTTTAACTATAAAGATTTCTATTAATTAACTAGTGGATTAGTTGTCAATATGTCATGGAATTTAAAGGAGATACTAGGGATAAGAAAATGGATGCAGAACCTAGTTTTTCACAAGATAAGGAATGGTGAAATCACATAGTTTTGGTGATAATTGGCATAACAAAGGAGCCTTATACAATGTAAAAGAGACACAATAGTTGAAGCTAGTAGTGAACTCTGAAACTAAAGTCATCAAACTCATCAGATATAATTAGTGGATATGGCCTTATCATAACAACAAAAGTGTAAAGATTCTAAGGCATAATATGCTATGATGCTAGGAAATTGAATAAGATGACGTTCAGTGGATAACAGAGGGATCAAAGACATTCAGCACAAAAACCTACAAAGTTCTTTTCTAGAAGGAACCAAATAATAGGTTTAAGTGGATAAATTTGGTTTGGGATAATGATATCAGCTCTGGACATTCATTCATCCTTTGGTTGGGAATAAATGGAACACTTCTTACAAAGGATAAGATTAAGTTTCCAATTAATTCATTAAATTTTGAATTATGCAACACTGCTATAGAATCTTTAGATCACATTATGATTAGATACAAGTATACTTGGAGTAGTTAGAAAGGATTATAGAGGATTCTGAATATAAGAAAGTTAGTAACCTCCTAGAATAAGATAATTGCTTAGCTAGGGAATCTCAAAATGAAAAACAATAGTAGATTATAAAATGGTGAAGATCAGTTGGGCTTTCATGGTGTACATCATCTAACGAGAAAGGAATTACAGAATCTTTAGAAAGAAGGCTTAGAGCATAGAGTTATTATATCAAAAAATTATTCTCTAATGCAAACCCTCCTTGGTAGCAAGAGGGATTGGTGCAAATCGCTCCACTGATAGAAAGAAAAGATGGCTAATGGATTAAGTTACTTTTTTCCAAACTATTACTAGGAATAAAAGTTTGTAATTTAGATCTTTTGTACCTTGAAAGGTTGTATATACACATAATTTAATGAAATTAATTACTTTTTTTAAAAAATAAAGCATGAATCTTAATTTGTACCATATTTTGAAAGCTTAATCTTTTCTTAACATATTCTATGAACCATTTCCGAAACTAGTCCATCTCAACTACTGTAGTTGCACAATTATTCAGCCTCTAACGGTATCCACAAAATAGATTGAGAGAATTCTATAACTCTTACAGAGATGGTTAAGCTAGAAGTGCTAGGTCTATTAGAGCTTAAGCCTATTTATAATAAGTTTTGGAAATTTTAGGAATTTAATTGAAATTTAATTTTAATTTTCATTAAAATTTAAAGTAATTCTATTTAAATACCAATTATTCCAAAAAAAGATCCAATATCTCATATTGACCTTTATTTATTAAATATCTCATATTTAATCATAATGTTTCTTAAACTTCATAATTAAGTTCAACTTGATTAAATTATCTTTGCTCTTTTCAACTGATTCTTTATGTAAGACCTATTAGGTTCCCATATATGTTATTAATGATTATAAATTTTAATTTTAATTAGAATTAGATAAATTGAAATTCTTTTTAATTTATATTTAATTATTGAATTAAACAATTTATACTCATAGATTAACACTGGTTTCTAGCAATATATAGTTGCCACCGAAATATTTAGGAATATCAAACTAGTTTTGAATAACCATTATATGTATCATTTTTTATATAATTCAATTCTTTCATCATACAATGTTCCGATTCGACAGAGAGTGTGGAATTAATGCCTAATTTATTTTCACTCCGATCATATTAGTTCTCTGCCCTTAGCTATTAGTTCAATAATGACATTTGTAAACTATTAATAAAGTGCCATTCCACATTACCCAAGGATTTCCCGAATCAATGCTAATTGAGAACAATATAACTTTCTCCCTAACTACTTTAGGGTTATGAATCTTATCTTGATCATTCAACTACCTCCATATAGTTCATGCTACATCCACTGACTACCGACTAAACCATCCAATATTAGAGTAGGTCATAAGTAGTATCAAAACATAGTAATCCCTATAGAAGATAACTTTGGAGATCTCAAGTCAAAGGATCGCTTATACAATCATCCCAATGAGAATATCCATAGACATATAAGTAATGTTCCAAATGATTTTCTCATATCGAGTTAGTTGAGTGAACTTGTTCTCTAATAAGCGTCCATACATTTGCTTAAGTATCTCCATACTTTATTTTATAAGATGGACTAATTCTTTCATAAGGAAAAACATAACATGGTTTAGTCTTTTTTACATTCTATTAATGTTCAATCTTGATAGAACAATGACTAATAACAATTTAAGGATAATAAATAAACACAATATGAACTCATAATTATAATCTCATTATAATCTCATTGCAATGTATAATTATCCTATGGACTTTATCATATACATCTAAACATGTACAAGTTAAAGAATGCCTTTAAATTATTTTGTCACTAAACTAAAACCAAACGATTGGCTGTAGGGCATAAACTAACAATCTCTCACTTACACTAAGCCAATCATTTAAGTATCATATACTCTTATTTCCATATAACAATCATGTTATTACTGGGATAGTCTCAATAAGAGGATTCTACAAGATTCTCTTACAACTTTCATTTTAATTATCATCATAATTAAGAAAAATTACCTAAATACATCCTTGGATCTTTGATGAGACCTTAGGTCCTTTTACTTGCCCAATGGTTCCAATGTTCCACAGTACGTTATGGTCTTGAAAAATGAAAGGAGCTATATCAAGTTCACTAAAGAACTTGTTGATCCAATTAATCATTTCCACTAAATAAAAAATGCATTGTAGCTTAATTAGCAACCATTTCTACATTGAAACCTTTCCAATCTTAAAAAGATATTGTTCTAAGTAAAATAATTGTAATTAGAATTTACTTCTAAAGTTAATATCCATATAAACTTAAACTCAAATATCAACTCATATATAGAATAATGGATATCATTAATACTTTATAAGTATCAGATGTCTCAAATACTAAACACTTTTACTACATTATCTATGTACTTAAACTTAGAATGGGTGAACAACTTCCAATCTATCTTTATAGATCTAATTACAAGAATTAAGTTGTTACCTTTCATATCCAATAAGAGTTATTCTTGGACAAGTATATTTTTAACAATTGAACATTAGAATTATTATTCTTTATGAGCAACATGTCTGCATATAATCCACTGAAGAGGACAACTATACTCCCACTTACCATATTGTAGACATGATAAATTTACATTCATCGCAATGTCTTGTAGCCTTTTAAATATACATAAAATGTATCAATAACGAAATTAGTTCCAATTGAATGCACTTTCATGAGACTTGAACTTTTTAAATTTAATCTTATTCCACCTACTTATCTTGAGAACCATTCTCCTATAAGTATACATTGAAACAAACAATTTGTTTAATAGGTTGTAAGATTATATCCAACCATTTGGATATCTCATAACCTTTATTACCTAATTTAGTTCTAAACTTAATGGATAATACATGATTTAGCTAAGCAATACATCCTTAAATCATTAATTTAGACTCTTTCAAAGACTTAGAGTTTCATATCAGATATAAAATCTTGCTAATTGATTCAATTGGGACTATCGAAGGTAAGTCATTATACTAGGCATAACTATAAAAGCAATAATATTGCATCATAAAATTTCTCATATTGTATTTTTCCTCCTTATATAAATCCATATTCTTATGAATTTAGTTATGAAGGTATTCACCAAAGAATCTCATTCCCTATAGATAACTAAAATTTAAAACTTATCATTTGATCTCATCGAAGAGCTTCAAAATTCTCAATGCTTAATTTCTACTTAGATTTAAACAATTTAAACTTTTCAAAATTTTAAATCAATATTTCATTTAAGTAAATATAACTATATCACATAAATTCATTAGTAACCTAATGAAATATAAGTATTATCCTTTTATGAATTGTTATTCCATTTAATAAATCACGTATAAATTTAACAATTCAATACCATCTTCATCTTTTCACCAAAAATTGATTTGGTTATTCTTCAACTTAACAAGTTTCACAACTTTTATATGATTCATAATAAAAAAGAAACATATATCCTTGTATGTAACTTTATGATTCTCATCATGATGATTTAACCTTCATGGAATAAAAGGATAGTCTTGGTTATATAGCTTTGTATTCTTATCAATTATGATAAACATAAGTATTGATAAAACACTACAAAATATTTGTATAATATTGGATGAACTACTTTTACTTAACAATTTATTTTTTTATCATGTTTTGAGCATTATAATAATGTTGAATCTAAATTTACTATTGAATACTCATAAACATGAACTAAAAATACATATGATCTCTATCATGTCTTATATAGGCAAGAAAAGTAATGTAATAATTTTTCTTCTTATGACAACTATTATCATACTATAGTAAATGCCTTTAATTGATGTCCATGTTTAAGATTTTAGTATGCTAAATTAAGTGTAACAATTCTAATAAGGTACTATTCCTTTCAGCTCTACTCTATGCATCCTCTTGCATTTTATAATCATAGTTTTGACATATATCTTACATTTTATCATCAAAGTTTATAAGACATTAATCAACTTAAAATATCAATACATTTTATCATTTACATGATTTTGAAATATCTCTAAAACTTTAACATCAAATGTATTTTATCATTTATATGATTTTGGCATATCTCTAAAACTTTAACACCAAATCCTCAACAAGGATTAATAGCAAATTTCTATAATGGACCTAAAATTTTTCTATCTAACGCAACTTATATCTAAGAAATTTGGTTCATTAACTCTTAGTATCAACTATACTAAACAAACTTGGAGCAAAACATAAATACAAGAAAAAAGTAATTAATTATATGTTATGACTACCAAATGAGATAGGAATTTAATAATGTATTTGGTTACTTCCACTATTTTATTCAAAATAGTAGTCCTCAATATTGTTTGGAAAGATTACTCTAATCTTTCTAGTGGCCTAGTGTCATGACCCAGAACCACATCAGGCATATGACAACTGCCGCATACCTGAGCTAAGGATACTCACGGTACCCTTAACTCGATTATGCAAGGTTAACTGGATATCTTTAAAAACATTTCAGCAGCACAACGGCTACATTTTGAAAATCCCAAAATGAAAAACATCGGTAAATCAGTTTCAAATGCACTTCTAAAATCACATTAAAACTCAACCATAACTTCTGGACTTTTAAGTTCACTCAAAAGCAATCCTAAAAACAGTACAAAAGTTTTATACATAAAGTCATTTACAAACCACAAGACAGTTAAGACACAATCGTTAAACATATTTACAAACGCATGAGCCAATATATAACAAAAGTGTAAAACAGAGAATACCAACGTGCGGTAATACCCTAAAAATGTCAAAAGACTGCACAAACCACTCAAAGCTTCAAGCTCACCGAATTAGCCTGCATGGTTGGGAAGCGGAGGGGGTGAGTACACTATGTAATCATTGAGCAGAAGAAACATATATCGTAAATAGAACAGGTACATACCAAAAAAGTCTAAATAACCTAAGGATAGTTTTACACATCTAACATGTACATAACCACCTATAAAGTGAATATGCATGACATAAACGCACATAGATCTAGTATATAGCTCAGGCTATACTAGTTAGGAACCACATAAACCTAGCCTATTAATCACTCATTTAGTGAACATAGGTTCCAGTTCTAGTATACATGAGAAGAAAAGCATCACATGTAAAAATCAAATCTCATCAGGAATCCAAATATTAGAATAAGCCAAAACAATTATGTGTGTCACCACTAATTGGTCAAACTAGTGTGCACGCCCACCAAATCCCAATGTTGTCTCAACTTTCATCTGTGGTGAGTCTAGACTACAGTCGACAAGAGTGTCATGACCTTAGGTGATGACCTCATCAATGACCAGACCTCTAGGTGTGCAATGACTCGCGAGCCTTGTAGAATGGTGTCGTTACAAGGACTCAACTTTTATATACCAGCATTAAGGGTATGGGTGTCACTTAATTATTGTACCCAGCATATGATTGGCCAATCATTTCCTCACTAATCACAAAAAAATCATATATAAATATTAAGTACAAAAATCAAGTAAGACCATGCCTTTATTTATCGGTCCAACCAATAAAATGGAACCTTGCCATAGCTCTAAGCTAAAAGAGAATACATACATGCAACATACATGACTTAATTATGCATAAGTAAGTTCCAAAACATTATTTCATGCAATGAGAGTCATCTTTGGCACTCCAACTGCAAAGTTATTCAAAAATGTAGTTTAAAAAAATAAAACATTGTCCATTGCATTTCAAGTGTAGGTTTGTTGAAAACAATATCATTCCTCAAAATATGAAATAAAAACATCACTTTCACTCCAATTGCAAAGAGTAATTCAAAACAATATCATTTAATAAATACCTAAGTATACTACCATCTATTTGAGAATCGATTCTCCTATGCATTACCTAGGTTCAAAATTCACATACAAGTCATTATACATATCTTGGGTTGTCCTAGTCCCATTTGGGAGATATATTTTCCCCAACTCACCTCAAAAGAAGGTGTACACTCCTTAACTTTAGCAATCCTCAGTACGAGCTCCTTGATTCATAGCTCCCGAGCCTTTATACATACAAACGCAATATATTTACTACTCAAACATATATCTCATATTTATACACCATCACATAAGTGTATAAAACACAATATCACAATTTTTAAGCTATAGGATTCAGCCATTAAGCTTCTCACATAGTTACTTCCCTTGTTATTCACATAAGCTTTCTTTTGCATTTTTCAAGGCATTTAATGCCTTAATCCAATACCTACACATTTCAAAGCATAATTGAGCACATTTTTATCCAAGCACATTAGCCGAATACTCATCAATCTAAACAACAATTCAAGTTTACTCTAAGTAAACATGAAAGCCTCTTCCCAATGCACATCATTAAAATCCTTAAATCCTAAGCCAAGTTCACTTAAGCTTTTTATCAAACACCTAAAATCATAAACTTGAAAGCCTCCTTCTAATGTACTTACTCATTGTTCATCATCAATTCACATTATACATACAGTATTAACATTATAGAGTTCATTTAAACCATCAATTTCAAAAGATATTCACAATTTCACCAACTTTCATTAAAGAGAGACCATTTAAGTTTTAGCTTAAAGAAACTTCTCCATGATTCATTTCATTCATATAAACCATGTTTCATGCATATTCAAGCATGGAGAACAACATATCTTTACACCAAACTCAAAATCATAATGTAGAGAGAGATGAGACAAAATCTACCTAAACTTTCCTTTGTTGATATCTTCAAATCCTTTGAGAATTTCTAAAATCTGATGATAGATTTGATTTCCTTGACCCCAAATTACCTTAGAATACCTAGGTTTGGTTAAATAATTAAAAAAAGTAGTGAAAGGTGGGTAATGGCCGAAACTCCACTTCTCCTCCTCTCCTCTCTTTTCTTCTCCTTTCTTTTAATTAAAACAAAGTGTTTCTAATGTTTAATGAAGGGTGCACGGCCACACAATGATGAAAGATCTAGATTTGGACTCTTCTTTAACCACATGTGGTAAATTTACCTTTTCGCCCTTAGCTTATGCGAAATTACCATTATACCCTCCAAACTTTCCTAAATTTGCAATTAAGCCCAAAATTTGAGAATGACCAAAAATTTTATTGTCATTTTGGTCATCAAACTTTTTTCAATTATAATTAAGCCCCTCAACTTTATAAAATTACATATTGGTCCTCCAAGAATTGAAAATTACATTTAAGTCCCTTAACTTTTAACAAGTTGTATATAAGCCCTTATGTATATCAACTTTTCTAGTTAAGCTTTCGAAGTGTCCAATAAGTATATAAATCATGTCTAATAACCTCTAAGGCATTAGAACGCGTTTAACTCAGCCACCATGGCCATATCCATCCAATGGAATCGATATTACACACTTAGAAGCTTATGTATCAGAAATCTCCAAGATTTCGCATACCGATGAACTCTAAGTTCATGTAAGGGCATATAGCATTATATATCACTGGCATAAATACCAAAAGTATTCAAATGCATTTTTGAACCCATATACAACCATGTATATGTCAATATACAATAGTATCTCTAAGTATAGACCAATACAAAAATGGCTCAAAGAGTCCGGCGTTACAGCTAGGATCCCACTCAAATATAATTGCTCTTAAGTTTGCTTAACTAAACTTAAATTTGGTAAACAATAACTTTATCAATCACTTTTCATGTAACTCCTAGATCTATTCAGTGATAACTCTTGCCAAAACATATCTTATATGTTATTCCTAACCTTGCCTCTAAATTCATGTGATTATGAGTTAACTTATCCAAATCACACAAATTTAGTTAAGTAGAACCCACTATCATAAGACTAAACATATTCGGGTTAAAGCAACCTTAAGTTTTCTTAATAAGCCTAGCAATAAACAGAAATCTGGTTTATTCTTATAAAAATGAAAGGCAACAATCATGTTGTCAATGTGTACTTAATATTTTAACAAGAGTTTCATTTGTCTCATTAAACACAAAATTTCAAGTAAAATATCAAACATATAAAACATACAATTTAACATGAATCTAATATATATATCAAACATAAAAATAAAGCATCCAACTTATCTAGTCATAATCAAATTATATGCATAAAATATCAAGCTTCATTTAAGTCTAGTTATTAATTTTCACAATCTAAAATAATATTTCCAACTCCTTGGAAAAATTAAATTTGACTAAACTTATTGATTCCTGATGAATTAAATTCCTATTCCAAAAAGAAATTCAATTTGATTTGAATTGGAAAATATTCCATTTATCTTGACTTTAAAAAATTTTAATTGAAATAATTTTCAATAAATTGTCCTTTTACTTAAAACATCTTTTTTTTTAACTATAGAAGAAACACATTATAATTCAATTAGAAAACTATTTCTAATCTCATTAGAAATTACTTTTCTTTAAATATACACTATTTTCTAATATTAAATGGAAACTACTTTAAAAATTAAATAAAAAACTTTTAAAATTAAACAAGAAAGTTCTTTACATTATTTATTTGGAGATTAATTTCTTAATTAATTAGAAAATCTTAATTTAATAAATTATAAAATTATTTTCAAAATGTTAAAGAAAGAACTTTTTAAATTAATAAATTAAAACACATTTTAAAATTTAACCACAAAATAAATTAATAAATTTATTATTCATAAATAAAGAAAAAATTTCTAAATAAATTTAATAATAATTCTCTAAGCAAACAAAATCATAAAATTAATTTATCTAAATCATATTGAAATAAATAAATTTAATTAAGAAACACCTTTGTTAATCATTTAAGAAAACGCTTTTATTAATTTTAAGGAGTCTAATTAATTAATTTCGATCTTATATTAATTAAGATGAGTTGTTAATTTTAATATTGAAGTAAATATTTTTCTTAGTACGATTAAGATTAATAATTAGATTGACTCCTCATTTAATTAAGGTCTATAATGTATTAATCTTAAACTTTTCTAGATTAAATTGAATCTAATTCAATCTTACATAAGAATTTTATTTCAATTCCATTTGAAGATCAATAACAATTAAACAATTTAATCAAATCATAGATTTAAACTTGGATTTGACATTACTGTTGGAAAATTGAGACGAAATTTGATCTCAACAGTAGCACAATAATTATAATTTTTTGTGCATTTTGAATTCCCAAAATCCAAGGTCATTTTAATTTATAAAATGATTAACAATTAAATCATAATAAAGCATGAATATTAATTCATATCTTATTCAAAAGCTTGATCCTTTTTTTTTATCATATCGCACGAGCTATTTTCGAAATAGGTCCATCTCAATTACCATAGCTGTAAAAATGTCTAACCTTTAATAGTATCCACATAACACCTTGAGAGAACTCTGCAACTCTTACAGAGAGGGTTCAACCAGAAGTGCTTACTCCATTAGAGCTTAAGCTTATTTATAATAAGTTTTGGACATTTTAGTAATTTAATTGAAATTAAATTCTAATTTTAATTAAACTGTAATTAGAATTACAAATAATTGATGGGGGAACCAATAGGAACTTGTCCTAGAGAACCTTCAACAAGATGGAACTATGCCTGAGGACGACTATAATCAAACACACACGGAAGCATAAGAAACAAAATTGAAAAGATAGAAATAGAACATAAAGAGAAAAGGGGTTAGAAGAATGTTGGTCAATGGAAAGAACCCTAAGAGAATCTATCTCTTAGAACCCTAGTAAGAATGTTGGTCAAGGGAAAGAACCTTAGGATAACTTGTCTCTTACAACTCTAACCTTGGGACACCACAAAGGAAGACCACTCCTTCGATAAGTCAAGTATTCTCAAAGAATATAAAGAAAGCAAGAATGCTCCCAATAATACTCAATTGTATTTCTAAATGAAAAATCCTCTTCCAAAGTACATAGAGGGTGCCTATTAATAGGAAAACTTCTTGACTTAATGTCCTAAAGAAGAAACTAGATAAAAGGAAACAAATCAATACTTAAAAGGGAAAAAATAAACTTATAAAGGTGTTGACTAGATGACCTTCTTTCAAGGAAAACAAAAAGGAAACTAATTAAAACATGATCTAAACATATTTGACCTTATAGATCACGTCCTTCTCCTTATTTTTAAGTGGCAAATGGTTGTCACATGGTATTTTAAGTGAATTCTCCCAATTGGACTTCATGTGGACCTTTGGACACTTCATGTTAGGCTTCAAGGAGTAAGACAATGCCTCTTGGACCTTTATGAGATGAAATCTTACTCAATAACATGGTCTTTTGAAGGTCTTGGATCAAACAATTCAATGCTTGCTTCATTGCTTTGGCCCTATCTCTTGTCATTGGGCCTCCACATCTTGTAATGGATCTTTAGGAACATTAGACTTAAATGTTGGACCTTTGATATGGGAATTTCGTTCAGCCCCTTGCCTTGCACATTCAGACTTCAAATCTGATCTAATTTTAGCTCTTAAGCCTCCTTTTGCAAGTTCATGTCCATGCAAGTTATATCCTAGGCTTCCTTGAGGCGTATCACACCATGTATGCTTCTCTTTTTGTCTTTCACATGCCCATGGTTCTCCATCAATAATTTTAATGAAATACCATTTATTCCTCAAAACGATCCAATATCTCATATTGATTCTTATTTATTAAATATCTCATATTTACTTATAAAGTTTCTCAAACTTTACAATTAAGTCTAACTTGATTAAAATATTTTTGCTCTCTTCAGCCAGTTCTTCATATGAGACTTATTAGATTTCCAAATATGTTAGCAATAATTATTATAATTCTAATTCATAATTAGAATTAACCAAATTAAAACTCCATTTAATTTATTTTTAATTCTCTAATTAAAAAATTTATAATCATAGATCAAGATTGGCATCTAGAAATACATCATAACCACTCAAATATTTAAGAATGTCAATGTGGTTTTGACTAATCTTTCCATGCATGATTTTATCATATAATTAAATCCTTTCATCATACGATGTTCCTATTAGACATAGAACATGAAATTAATGTCTACGCTATTTTGAGTCCAATAATATTAGTTCTTTACCATTAACTATTAATTCAATTAATGACATTTGTGAACTATTTACAAAGTATAGTTCAACCTTGGCCAAAGATTTTCTGAATAAATACTAATTGAGAGCAATAGAGCATTCTACCTTCCTTTAGTCTATGAGATCAACTACTTCCTTCGTAAGGAAAAACATAATATGTGCTATTCTTTTTATGTTCTCTTAATGTCTAGTCTTAATAAAACAATGAATAAGAACAATTTAGTGATAATATATAAATTCAATATGAATCTCATAATTATAATCTCAACATAATTTCATTGCTAATGTATAATTATTTTATGGACTTTATCATATACTTCTAAACATATACAAGATAAAGAATCCCTTTAAATTATCATGTCACTAAACTATAACCAATTGGTTGACTGTAAGGCATAAACTAACAAAAGTGCCATCAAAATTCAAGCTTGTCATGTTAACTTTCTTATTCCTATCATGATGTGAGCTAATTTGTTGCTTGTAACTATTTATTTAATTTTTGGGGGCTTTAGTTAATTAAGATTTTGTTTGTATATGTGGGTGTTGATGGTAAGATGTACCTTCCTACAAGGTCATCTTGGTTGGTAAATATGTAAGGCTGGTCGTAGTGGCTGTTTCGGTTCAAAAGGGACACATTTTTTACCTCATGTTCTTAGATAAGACTACTATTTTCGGGGATGGTAAGAGATTTGCAACTTTGGCAATCTCTTGATTTGTACATAACTTTTTATTGTTTTAATTTATTAAATCTACTGATTTACCAAAAAAAAGATTTTTTTTCAGAAATGTATAAGTTAAAAAAATCATTTGAGCTTTAATTTGAATAATTTTAAGCCCAAGCGATGAGCTTGAAATTGATTTAAACTAATACTTTCGATATTATACAACCAATGCAAAAACTCAAGTGCTGAAAAAATTTAAAAAAGCCTTTTGCTTCTTTTTCTATTTTAGCATCTGAATATATGATTCAATAAAAGTGTGTACATATAAAGAAAGAATATTAACCATAATGAGCTTAGAAAAGGCACTAATAATTAATAAATATTGAACATTACAAATTCTCTTTTCTAAAAGAAAAAATGGAAAGGTTGAAACGTTCATTTTTCAATCAAAAATAAAATTTATTTGTTGTAAAACTTATAAAAATTCTATGTTTGGTTTGGGCCATATGCCCATAAGAATTTGTTGGTAATAATATCTTTGTATAGAAAGCCTTAGCCCTTCAGAGTCCCGCTTAATTTTTTTTTCTTCTAACCCTCTCTTATGAGTTCGATAATTCATTTTGAGCCTAGTAGGCTTATAATTTTTTAGATTTTCTAATATATTTTTAAACTAGACCCTTTCAAATTCCATTCATTTAGATCTTATGATGTCATAAATATTATGAACTCCTTTTTATTTTGTTATTCAACTTCATATTAGAATTTTCATGGATCTTTTACACTTCAAAGAAATTGTGACAGTGTTTTGAAGTCATATAAAATTAAGATTCATCGATCACACTTAATTATTTAGATCACTTCGTTTTATTTCAATTTCTTTATATACCTTAATATCTTCTTTTTTAATTATATTTCATCACTAAATTTTTAAATCATTTATAGTACCTCTTTTAAATTTTTTTACAAGTTAAAATTTTTATAAAATTATCTATTTTTAATTTTCCTGAATCAATAGGTCTAGTTTTACATTCATACTCCTATCAGCTTACCCTCTTTAATTTTTTTAAAGAATATGAAATTTAGTATAGACCTAAACTATTTTAGAGCCAATTTTTTAAAATAATTTTTTAAAAATTAAAAGTGTAAAATAACATCTTTTTTCAATTGGTTCTGAATCTAGACTACACAAGCCCAAGTCTACCCGAGACCTAACTCTTCTAAACAAAATAATGTCTTCTTGTCTAAAAGAGTTAGACCTTGAGTTGGTCTAGACCTGAACTTGGTCCATGTCTGACCTATTAAAAACACGTGAATTTGGGTCTATTGTTGTCCCATAGCCGTTTAGACCAACATTTTGTAATTGATTCCTAACTATCATCCTCATCGGTTTAGGACTTTATAACTTATTTGCCTATACATTTTTCTCTATATTTTCCTAATAAGATAAGATGAGAACTCTATTATATCTCAAATATCATCACTGATAAATTCCTTCTTATTTAGAACGTGATCAACGCACCATCGATTCCCACCTTATGAATTGTAATTTTCGAAAAGATATGCTCGTATTTTAAAATTACTAAAATTATTATGGTATTAGAAATATCAAAAAAAGGACCTTTGACTCAATTAATTGTTAAATTATTTTAACATAATTCACCATTAAAGTGAAGTCAAATCAATCATACAAAATTTATCACATTTTTAATAGTTAATTTTATAGTAACTTGACAAAAACTTATTAAAAAAGTTCTTTTCTAATATTTATAATACTATAAGATATTTTTCTAACAACTTTAAACACGAAAATGCATTTTAAAAAAGTACAAACTACAAAAAATGGTCCAAGTCTTTTACTGGACTAAGAACCGCACATGATACCTGCCTAGCAACGATCATCTTGTAGTCTTTACCTATAATACTGTAGCTAGGACAGTTCAGAGCAGTTGGGTAGGCTTTACTTACCAATACTGTAAAGCTTATAAGGATACAAGATGCATCATATTGATGTTGTCAATTCTAAATTACTAATTTGTATTTTCCATTCCATCAATTCATTAGTTACACTCCTCATGAGTTAACAAGAAAAGTTTCATAGGAAAAGAACAAATTATAAGTACTATCACTGGTTTCAAATTCTAGTCCCTTCTAATGCTTTATCTAGACATTCCTATTTCAACCTCTAATCCATCCTCTAAGGACTTAAGCATCTTAATTGATGAGACCAATAGCAGAATCTCCACTTAGACCTTTAGAACTCTTTCCACTGCCAGTAGAGCTCACTAAACTCTTGATATGTGTTTTGGCTGCTCACATTGCTTTTTCCAAAAAGATCGTTAAGTCCATTGAAATGATATGCAGTAGGTTTCTTTGGAGTGGAAATGATGATGCTTTCAGAAGGGCAAAGATGCAATGGAAGGAGGTTTGTTTGCCTAAAGACAAAGGAGGACTTTGGATTATTTCCCTTAAGATGAACACGGTTATGCTTTCTAAAAGATTATAGAGTTAATGATTGTCAAACAAGCTAAATGGTGCAAATGGATCCATGATATCTACACAAAGAATAGAAGCATTTGAAGCTTAAAGGTCTAACCATCCTTAGCTTCTAAATTTGAGAGCAATTCTAAAAGCTAGAGATTTGTTTAAAAATAATTTTTTTTCTCTGAATGGAAATGGGAGATTAACTAGCTTCTGGTTTGGTAATTGGCTTTCTTGTGGACTTTTATACAACTTACAAGAAATGGAAACTCTCAAACCTTTTTATTAGACAGAATTTGATAGTTGCTAAAGCCTTAGTTGACAAGAACATTTTCAGATAGAGTTCTATTCCAATTTACCTTTTTTCAAAAATTACTCAAACTTGTTTGATTGGTGTTGAAGATAGCATTATTTTAAAGCATACCAAGAATGACAAGTTTATTAATCAATCTTGTAGAAAGCATCTCCAAAATCATTTTAGCATGATACCTTAGACGCAAATTGTCTAGTTCAAATATCCACATCCCCCAAGCTTCCCTTATATTATGGTTAGTCATGAAGGATAAATTGCCAACAATTGACAAGATAAAATGTATCTTAACATGCCTAATTGATGTATTATTTGCAAAAGATCTCAAGAAAGCAATAATCATCTATTTTTTCAATATGAGCTTGTCACAACCATTTAGACATCATTCTTACATATGTTCTACATTTAAAATGTTCCAGGTGTTTGGAATTCCATCAAAGCATGTTATGTTACTATTAAGCATCCTAACACCACAATCAAGTGGTCCTTCTACTAAGTTTTGTCCTTCCTTGTCAAAGCCATATGGGATGAGAGGAATGCTCACATTTTTCAAAGTAGAATTCTAACTAAGGAGTAATTCAACAAAAGGATTCTTCAACAGATTAGATGCTATATTAGTTTATATAAGGCCAAATTTCTTAATGCTAATTATTGTACCAGATTTTCAGATGTGTAATTTGCAACTGTCCCAATCTCTACAAAATATTGAGCTTGGGATTATTCCATAAGATATTTTCATCATGGTTAACTCATATATAGCTCTTTATAGCTCTTTTTTATCTTTTAGTTGCCTTTAATGACTCAATTCATTACCATTTTCTAAAAAAACAATTTTATACGTAAATTGTATGCCCTGTAAGCAACCAATTTCACTATATAAACTCAAGATTAGCATACATGGTAAGAATTTGTCGATTTTTCATATATTGTCAGTAAAAGTTTATTTTTAATGGTTAATTAGTACCATAACTTATTTAAGCTTTTTTTTGACTTAACAAAACAAATAACTTCTAATATAGAAGGATAATTTGTATGTTAATCACATGTTTTTACACCTAAAATATTAATTAAGTATATTTCATTTCAATAAGTCTTAGTACTCGATTATAAAGTTACAAAGTTTAAGAGCCTTTTAAAACTAGTTTAATAAGTTTCTGGAATCTTGCTTTTTTAAATATTTTTGGTTATTAGACTCATTATACCTTTTAAGATTATACTCGCTCTTAACTAGTAATAAACAAATTTTAGTTATCCCGTTTGATCCTAATTTTATGTTGGTTCTCCTAATTAGCTTTTTGTATATGAGTCTTTCTACCAAATAGCATTCTAATAGAAGTCAAAGCATAAAATTCATACTTAAGATGACATTTGTTCAAGACGTATGCATCAAATATTAAATTCAAATTGTTAAACATATTTTATTGATGGTTGCAATCTATTGTTAGTACGTTTAAGTTTCATATAAAACTAAATCTAACTTGATAATTTTTTGTAAAACTCAAATTAATTTTTACTCCACATGTCAACCTATAATTATCATTTCAAATCATACTAAAACATTTAACATTATCTATTTCAAATAAAACCTTTATAGTGTTTGTGTTAGAGGAATTAAAAAGTTAAATTATGTGAGATTTTAAATGATAGAAAATTTTATTAATTGCCACAAATGTGAGAATTTTAAGCTATACACTTTCATTATATTTTTTTAATGCTTGTTGCCCATTGCAATCAAACATTAGTATTGGGTAGTTTAGACTGAACCGAAAATAAGTGTATATAATTACATTCATATTAACCATTTCTACCTACTTAGGTGATTAAAAGATGAGATGTATAGAGAATATGTTAGAATGTGGTTTGATTAACTATCATATTCTATATATATATATATATATATTAATAACAATATTAATATAAGTAAAGAGTCATATTTGGTCCATATTTTTATTTAGTAATAGAATAAGTTTCAACCATTTATTTTTGTCACTTGATGGATGTAGTAGATTAAAAGCTATAAATATAAATATTGGTCCTCTCTCTATTGATTAGCGTTACATAAAGTCCTTTATCAAGTTTTCTGTAACATAAGAAGAGCTAAGAAATTTTAGCAAAGGATAAAGAGAAATTTCTTGATCTATCTACAATAATGATGTCTTTTACATTAGGTACGTAATATTATATCCTCACTATTTATGACAATTGTTTACTTAAGATCCTGAAGTTATAAATGTCATTTTCTATTTTATGTAATAAAGATCATTTTTTTACATGTACTATGAAAGCTCACTATAACAAAGTAGACTTTCGGCTACGAAAAAATCATAGCTAATTGTTTAAAAAATGTCACTTATAGTTATTTATGGTGTTCCTACTTTGTCAAACAAAGCATCTCCAATTCCTATAGTTGAACACTATAGGTGATGTTTTCAAAAATTGTTGACAAAAACTATTAGCTACGCAATTTTTTCGTAGGTAAAAATTGTATCTTGACAAGGAAAATTTTGTTGCGAAATGACTAACCACAAAAAAAACATAGATAATAGTTTTTGGCTTTGTTTTCATCTTTGTACTCTTAGCTACAATTTTTATGACATAGCTAAATATTATTAGTTATGTTTTCTATTACATAGCCAAATGTTTGTAGCTACATTTTTATAATGTAGCCAATTGTTATTTGCTATATTTTTCATAACATAGCCAAATGTAATTTGCTACATTTTTAATAATGTTATGCTACATATTTGTTTTAATTTCTGATATTGAACAATACGTTTTGTATATAATGTATCGATATATTTCTATTGTGAATTTATTATAAAATATTATTAATTAAAAATATTGAGCATTGTATATATAAAGTAAAATCATATAAATATCATTAAATTATACCAGTAAAAACAATATAACATTAAAAGAAGATCATTTGCTCCTACACAAGATATTAATGACAACTTGAACAATTCCTACAGACAAAATAATAAATAAGGAGATCAGTTTGCAAGTTATAATATGTCATGCTCAGATTAAAAAAATATTAGAGCATAACTCGAATGACTACCTAGTGTTGTCTATGTTGAAGAACCTGTAATCATCTAAAAATCTTAGTTAAAATCAACAAAAAATATTATGAGTATTGATGTAACAAGTATTTGGTTCTAATCAAAACAAACACCATATAACATTACCATTCATAACATATCACTCATAAGTTTTTTTTTTGAAAAGGAAAATGGGATTAATATATAATTATAATCACTTATAAGTTGCATTTGCATCTATTATGTAATCTAAAGGAAAAAGTATTAAATTTAAATTATAGCACATACAGAAAGTGAAAGAAAAAAGAATTGATATAGAATTACAACCTTCACTTTCCTCTTCATTTCTAACATAATTTGGACTAAGCAATCTTTTGAATAATGTATCATGTTTTGCTAATTTTCTTAAGTTTCTTGTCCCCTGATTACTTTAGCTTGTAATACAACCTTATCCTTGCCTTTTTTTCCCCCTTTGAAGGTGTTCAATGATTGTTTTATATGTTGAGGTTGAAATATTGGCTTAGGGTCATAGCTAAGACTTTTCACACAGACTTCTACACTGAGCAAATTCCCAGCAAACATAGACTTATCTAATAACTATCACATCTTATTATAAAATTAAAAAAGAAATTGATATTCAATCCAAATATTACTACTTACTTCTACATTAATAAATGAATGAAAATATTGAACAAAATTTTATCCTTACATAGTTGTTTTCTGCTTTTTTTTAACACCTATCCTTTACCTTCCTTATAGTCAGTGACTTTATATAGTATGATCCTATCACACTCTTGTCTATGTAGTTCCTTCTCACTCAACTTTATTAAAAAATACAAGGCACAATAAATAATTTCTTGTTTATTGATTTAAGTATAACTTGCAAACAAAGCTCTTACATGTTCATTTCGGACAACTACAAATGAAATTTACCCTTGAATATGAGGTTTTTCCATTTTTGATCTACCACTCTTGTTTATGTAGTTCCTTCTCACTCTACTTTATGAAAAAATACAAGGCACAATAAATAATTTCTTGTTTATTGATTTAAGTATAACTTGCAAACAAAGCTCTTACATATTCATTTCGGACAACTAGAAATGAAATTTACCCTTGAATATGAGGTTTTTCCATTTTTGATCTACTAACCTTTGCCTGTTAGGCCTTGAAATTATTTATTTATTTTATTAAGAATGATTTGAATTAAGTTTGTGGTCTTGTTAGATAAATCATTTTATTTGGAGTTTAATTATTATGTCAAGTTTGGGAGGATTTATTTCATGGATTGATGGAATTAAAGTATTAATGTTGTAAGGTGATATAAGGGCATTTTTGGAAGACCAATTAAATTTAAATAGGCTAAGGCATTACATGGAAGGGCAAATTGGAAATTTCAAACTCATTAAAGGTATAAAAAGAGAAGAAGTAATGGTAGTCTTGCATGTGAGTGAAAGAAGAGAGAAAGAGAAGTGAAGAAAAAGAAGAGAAAAGCTAGGGTTTGGAAAGATCTTGAAGATTTTGAAGCTTCAACAAGTAAGATATTCTTTAAATTTCATTGGTTTGGTTAAATGAAACTCAAATGAAGTTGAATATGGGTAGAAAGTTGTTAATGAATGATATAAGCAAGTGTTCTTTTTAGGGCTAATGATCAAATGTAGTTTATGAATTTGTTTTGAGTGATATTGGGTTGAAATGAAGTTGAAAATGAAGTAGAAGAGATGGTTTAGGTTTGATATGGGTGATACATGAAAAAGGGGAGGTTAAAAAGGTTGAAAATATAGCAAAACACACTATCGGAACGTGTTTCTGGATAAGTTCGCGCGAACTCTATTTTTCCAGCACAGAACATGCTTGGGTATTTTGGACATAACTTTTAGTGTAGTTATCCAAATGGAATAATTTTTTATTTTTTGTAAACTAGAGACATAGGGATACAAATTTAATGAAGGAATTGAGTCTAAATTCAGTATCTAGGCATTTCAATGTCTGGATGGAAGCTGAACATAGAATTTTGTTTCAGCATAAGAAAGAGTTTGAATTGTTGAGGTATGACTTTTCGATTGCTAAACCAAATTAAATGGAATTTTGGTTATTGTTTAAAGAAATCAAGTGAGGCAAAAGGGGAAAGAGGAGCAAGAGCTAAGACATCCCTAAACAAATTTATAAGAAAGGATTTCAAGGTGGGTTACAGTTTTATAATTAAGTAATAAGCCATTAATGTTTTCTTTCAAATGATGGAAATAAA
>JAOQMS010000007.1:5043280-5055520 GCA_027563885.1 Erythroxylum longipes
CCAAAGCAAAACATGAACCTATCCACACTTCTCATGTACTGCTCAAAATTTTCTAAGAAAAGTTTCAGGGTCCAACAATCTATGTCCATTAACCTTAAAGTTTCACCCTTTTCATTTTCTAACTCCAGCGGTCCGTGGGGAAACACTTGAATAACGTTGAATGGGCCACTCCATCTTAACTTGAGCTTTTCAAGAAACAACCGAAGTCATGAATTGAATAAAAGCACTAAGTCCCCACTCATGAATTCCTTCTTCTTGCCGTCATGCCACTTCTTATCCCTTTTTTTGTACAAATTGACATTTTCATATGGATCATATCTTAACTATTCCAATTCATCAAGTTGTAACAATCTCTTGCCTTCTGCTAGTTTCCCAATAGGCTCCATGCTTTAACCCCAATGACAAATGGCAAGCCTTTCCATACATAAGTCTATATGGTGTTGTGCCTATGGGAGGTTTGAAAGTTGTCCTGTAACCCATAATGTATCATCCAACTTCAAACCCCAATCTTTTCCTGAAGTGCTCACTAGCTTCTCCAAAATCTTCTTCAACTCTCTATTCACCACCTCCAATTGGCCACTCATTTGCAAATGTTAAAGGGTTGCCACTCTATGATGAATATTATATCTTCTCAAAAGAGCCTCAAAGGGGTTTGTTGCAAAAGTGGCTCCCTCCATCACTTATGATAGCTCTAGGCACCCCAAATCGAGTAAAGATCTTCTTGATGAATAGTTGCACCACTTTGCCATCATTTGTTGGAGTAGCTATTGCTTCGACCCATTTGGACACATAATCAACTATAACCAATATATAGGAGTTACCTAGGGAAGATGGGAATGGTCCCATGAAATCTAAGCCCCACTCATCAAATATCTCAACCATCATGATGTTTAAAAGTGGCATTTCATCTTTGTTCTAAATATTGCCCACTCTTTGGAACCTATCACAATGTAATACAAAATCTCAGGCATCCTTGAACAAGTTTAGCCAATAAAATCCACCCTGTAAAATGTGTACAGCCATCTTGTTTGCTCCATAGTGTCCAACATAAACTGAACTATGACATTAGGTCAAAACTTCAGGCATTTCATCTTTAAGGACATACCTGCAAATCAAACTATCAGCACATATTTTATATAACACATGTTCATCCCAAATATACCGAGAACATTGAAATAAGAACCGCTTCCTTTGTTAATGCGAGAGAATAGAGGGAAGAATACCACCTGAGAGATAATTGGAAATATCTATAAACTAGGATTTCCAACTATCATTAAAGCCTCGTCAGGAAAACACTCTTCAATTTCCTCTTCTTATTTATTTTATTCCCATTCAATCATTGATAGGTGGTCTGCCATAAAATTTTCTACTCCTTTTTTATCCCTAATTTCAATGTTGAATTCTTAGAGCAGAAGCACCCATTGGATAAGCCTAGCCTTAGCATCCTTCTTCACAAAGGGATAACGCAATGCTGCATGATCTGTAAAAACAATGACTTATGAGCCCAAAAGGTACAAACAAAATTTTCACATGCAAATACCACTACAAGCAACTCCTTTCATAAATGACCTGATATGGAGACATCCTGATTGGTGACTTGTAGGTGGTCCGATAAACCCATAATGCTTCTTCTAAGCACAAACTCTAATCTTTCTTTGATGGTTTTACAATCTTCTCCAAGATATGCTTTACCTCCCGATTAGATATCTCAGCCTGACCATTAGTTTGGGGGTGATATGCAGTGGAGACTTTGTGAGTGACTTCAAATTTTGAAAACAAATTGTTAACTCCCTATTACAGAAATGTGCACCCCTATCACTCACCACGGCCCTTAGAATCCCAAACCTATAGAAAATGTTTGACTTAAGAAATTTAGATACTTTTTGGGCATCATCTTTCCCAGTAGGCACGGCCTCTATCCATTTTGACACGTAATCTACGGCTAGAAGGATATATACAAAACCAAAAGACGAAGGGAAAGGACCCATGAAGTCAATTCCCCAAACATCAAAGATTTCGCAAAAAAGTAAAGGTTGCTGAGGCATTTCATGTCTTCTTCCTAACCCCCCAAAATGTTGACACTTGTCACAAGACTGACAAAATGTAAAAGAATCTTTAAAAAGGGTTGGCTAGTAAAAACCGGAGTCTAGAATTTTTCTAGATGTTCTCCTTGCACTGAAATGCCCACCACAAACCATAGAATGGCAAGCTGAAATAATGGCATTACATTCTTCATTAGGTACACATCGCCTTATGACTTGATCATTACACATTCTCCATAGCTGAGGAGCATCCCAAATGTAATGCTTTGCCTCGCTCCTAAGCTTTTGCACCTGCGAGTTAGACATAAAAGGTGGGGTGAGTCCGGTCATAAGGTAGTTTACAATATGTGCATACCAAGGCTCTTTTAAAAATAAAGCACATAAAACTGCATCAGGAAAAGAATCATAAGTAAGCTCGAAAGAGTATACTCCCTTTGTATCCTCTGGTAGCCTACTCAAGTGGTTGGCTACATGATTTGCTGCTCCTGGCCGGTCCTTTATTTCGACATCGAATTCTTGAAGGATTAATGCCCATCTTATCAATCTTGGCTTAGATTGTGGTTTCTTGAGAAGGTACCGGACAGCTACATGATCAGTGAACACAGTGACATGAGAATTTAACAAATAAGCCCTAAACTTCTCTAAAGCAAAAACTACTACAAATAGCTCTTTTTCTATTGTTGTGTAGTTGATCTGAGCTGCATCCAGTGTTTTTGAGGCATAGGCAATTGCTCTTGATATTTTCTCTTACCGTTGGCCTAACATAGCTCCTACGGCACAATTAGAAGCATCACATGAAAGCTCAAAATGTACGTTCCAATAAGGGGAAACAAGAATAGGAGGAGAAATAAGTTGAGATTTTAACTCATTAAAAGCATTCCTACATGAATCATCAAAGTCAAATTTAACATCTTTTTGTAAAAGCCTTGAAAGAGGTAATGCAATCTTGCTAAAAATTTTAATAAAATGCCTATAAAATCTTGTATGACCCAAAAATGATCTTATATCTTTAACACAGATAGGATAAGGCAACAAAGATATTACCTCAATCTTAGCTTTATCAACTTCAATTCCCTTGCTAGAAATCAAATGACCTAACACTATGCCCTCTTTAACCATGAAATAACATTTTTCAAAGTTCAGAGTCAAATTCTTCTCAATGAATCATTTCAAAACTTTTTCAAGACTAGCAAGGCAATTATCAAAAGAACCACCATAAATAGTGAAATCATCCATAAAGACTTCCATGCATTCTTCTAAAAATTCATAGAAAATAGCCATCATACAACGCTGGAAAGTCCAGAAAGAAGGAGCGATCTCGACGTGCTTCCCAGATCAGGAGGTTTCCCGACACTACTACCTTCCCAAATCGTCCATTCTAAGTTTTTATTTCCTTTTTATTTTAATTTTATTTATGTATAAAATTGGGGTGGATTGTATGATGATAGATGGTAGAATGTTGATGATGTTTTAACTCTTCTTTAGGATTTTATTTTGATTTAATGATAATTTAATTGATTTTGTTTATTGGACGAATATTATGATTTGATTGCATCCTTGTATAATTTGACAATAAACTGAGATGGTGAATTAAATGAAAAATGTTTAAATTAGATTAATGAGAATTAAGTGATTTAATAAAAATCGTGATAAATCATATTGACAATTGTGCAGAGAGAGATCCCGTGTCGTATTGTGATAGTTTATTAGAGTGCTTCAGATCTAATTAGGGTTTTGGATAATTTGTGAATTGAGAGATTACAAATTTAATAATCAAATTAAGGTTTATAAATTAAGTTTAATGGTTATAACACAAAAGAGAGTAATTAGCCCTAAGATCATCTAGAACCGACACCTATTAACACATAATCAACTAGGTTAGCATTAATGATAGGTAAAAGCCCGTTTCTAATAATTTGGTAAATTCTTGGTCGATTTTCATTGTGCGTGCTTGTTACTCAATTGTTAATTCTTTCGTGTTTAATTTCTAAATTAATTAGTTGAATTCAATTCTCATATTTACTTCCCATTGCTTCATTTCCTTTTAGTTTCATATCTTTTGAGGCTTAGATTTTTAGGATTAGACTAATCCCCCTCCTCGTGGGATCAACACCTCTTATACTATAGTCGCGACCTATGCGCTTGTGGTATTAAAGGGCTTGTAAATTTTAAAGCTCGAACGACATGATCAACCACACTTTGACTAGTCGAAGAGATAGCTAGAGAGTTTTTAAAAATTTAGACATTTATTACCTTTGAAGCATTATTAAGCAGATACCTATTCACCTAGGACATGCACTTGTCTAATTTATCTGATGCTAGAGTGAAGAAAAGAAGGTTGCCATAATATGTGTTGGACCTTACGTGACTCGATTAGCATAAAGAATGGATGTATTCGATTGGCTACCACCAATGCTTGAGATGACGACCACGGTAACACTCGACCTAACAGTGATGCAATATATATGTATGGTACGTCGATGTCAAGGTCCCATCGCAGATATCTATAAACTTACTAAAGAGCTCAACGAGCCAACAACGGAGGGTAAAGACAGAGTAAAGTAGCCAACAGTAGAGTAGCCTGTAGTAGATCAAGCACTGCAACCATAACCACAATCATTGCTCTAGAGATGGACGAGGTTATATCAAACACAGAGGTTATAAGAGATCCTTGAGCTAGCTTGCACAAACTAGCTCAGCTGAAGATAGCCTTACTAAAGAAATGGGTAGCCAACTTGTAGGAACTTAGCAAACAGACTTTAGAAAACCAAACTTTTGGAGAAAGTAGGATGGTTGGAGACATTGTTTGCATGATTAAGCTAGCTGTAATCTACAATAGGATGAATGGAAGAGATGATGGTATCGATAGCGAGCCATCTTAGGTTGATTGCCAACCTCCACCATTTAGAAAGGGCACTTCCTTTGCAGCTCCTCCACTTGGTCAGGATCACCATCATGGGAACCCTTTTTCATCGGATTAACCAGGATCATGCAATGCAGGAGATGCTTAGTTTTGTATATTTTTGCTTTTTCTTTTTCTTTTCTTTTTATTTCTTATTTTCTTCTTGTTAACTATTTTGTTAACATTACAGTTATTGATGTTTTTATTTCTTAATTATTTTTAGTTTATTTATTTTGTTTCTTTTTATCCCTTTTTCTTATAATTTGCCAGGATGTAATCTGACATTGGATGGATCAGAATCCATAAAATTTTCATATTTAGGAAAATACCACCAAATCTTCTCACTTATTATAAACTTATATTGTGTACATTGGTGCTAATGTATAACTTTAAGTGTGGGGAAGCAATTAACAAATTTTTAACAATTTTATTTAAGCTCGTTACAATCTTGATTAGTAAATTTTGTTAATTGATATTCTGAATTGGTTGAAATTTTTTTGTTAATACTGTAATTCATTGTTGAATATTGATTTGAATTAGTATTCAAAAGGATGAGAGCTAGAACAAAATTGCTTTTACAAGTCATATTTGTAATAATCATCGGACTATTCAAGTTGAATGAAATTACATATTATTTAAACATATATACCCATCTTTTTATGAAGTTTTAAGCCCAAGAGCAAATTTTCAAAAAAAATTGAGTTCTTTTATTTATTTTATGTGTTATCAAGTATAATAGCATGATTCTATAAATTCCTTTCATTATGAATATTGAGTCCATATTTGTTAAATTAGAAATATTGACATGATAAAACACTTAAATTCATGAACTTATTTTAGCATATTTCTTTGATATTTAACATACCCATAATTTTTTCCTTTAGGAATAACCAAGTTGAGCCTCAGCCTTTTTCATTAATAAATCCACATATTAACCTTTATCTTATTTTTCTTAAAGGCCTTTTCATTATTTTGAATCTTGAAGGTTATTTACATTATTTACTTATTTGAGACTTAAAATTCTTAAAAGGTCCATTATTTCTTTAATTATGGTACTAAATGATCGAATTATTAAAATAATTATACGAGCATAAGAAAAGAAAAAATTGTGAATAAGTATATGGTACCAATAAAGTTGCACAAAAAAGACCTATGTGTTTTGTAAACAAGTCTTGTAATTTTCTTTTGAGTAAATTTCCTTCAATTTAACCCTTTTTAATATCCTAATCATACCATACCCATGCCCTATTACAATCTTATAAAGACCTTTTGATTTTTGTGTCTAGTTTATACATAAGTGATGGAGATGTGATAATATTACAAGCATATGGTAAGAGTTATACTATACATTGATTGAGCGTTTTGATACTCTTTACCCTAAACATTTGAGTGCATTGAGTGAAATCTTAGTAAGGGTGTAAACATTTATGCTTTTGATTTCAAAGTGATTAAAGATGAGATTATTATTAATATGGAATTAGAAAGTTAATTTTAGGATAATTTGATCCTAATTGTATGTTAATTTGATTCAATATAACAAGAAGATTTATATTATGAATTGACAGATAGAGACTAAATACGGATTGTTGTTGTAAGATTGATAATTTTAATTATGGTCTATCTGAGGATAAGTAAAAGTTTAAGTATGAGGTGTTTGATAGATGCATAATTGATCAAATTTATACCCCCTTATTTAATGTAATTTTGAATAATATTTTGTACTTTTATTGTATATTTGGTGTTTAATTTGCTCTAAGTGTGCTTATAGGTTATAATTGCCTTCACAGACTTAAAGGAGAAGAATTCATATGAAAATGTGGCATAAAATGAATATTTGAAGTACAAAACGGATACATAGTTGTGCATCAACTACTTCTCTCAGGTCATGCAGATTCATGAATTTTGGAAATTTTGGGCTATACAAAATTTGATGCATGGTAGTTTATCTACTGTGCATCTCTCATAACCCTAAAATTTAATATAAAAGTACCTGTTCAGAGGCAAAATGGAGGAGGATACATATAGAGACACTCAAAGACTTTGAGAGGTAACTCAAGGGATAATTTTGACCTAGAGAAGTGGAAATCACGAAGAAATAATTGAAAGATCCATCAGAATACAAGATTAAACATCTACTTTGCAAGAATATTCAATAGAAGATGAAAAAGGAGATTTAGAATTATGAACCCTTTATTTTCTATTCGTTTTACTTTCTGTTATTGTTTGATTTTGTCTCTAATCATGTGTAGATAAATTTGTTAGTTTCTAGGCAAGATGAACCCTGTGTTTATGTCATAACATGTTTGATTCATTTATTTGATGCAATTGTTTTAATTATTCTATTGCAATTCAATTACGTGTTTAATATATGTTTTAATAGATCTAGAATATTAGATCATAACCTGAATTCATAGTATAGAGATTAAGCACTCTTTGTACGAATAGATCTACTATAATAGAAAGAGGTTGATTGTAACCCTAGAGATAGGATGACATAAATTCTCCAAATAAGAGTCAAATCTAATAGCAGAATTCATAAATCGGTAAAGCAATCCTATAAACTTTAACCTGAGTAATTTGGTTAATAACCTTAAGATTAGTTGTTATTAGATCGAGAGAGTTATTAGCATACCATCGGAGTTTCCATGGTCCAATAGTCAATAAAACAATTGCATAATAAAAGATCAACTAGTTAAAGGATTTTAGGGGGTTTCGTAACTTAGACACTAATTTTTTATATCAACAATTTTCTGAGTGATTTTTTATTTCTCTCTTTAATCTTGCTGTCTATTTTATTTTATTTGCTTAATTTTTATCTTCTTTAATTAAAAATAAAAATCCCATCCATAGATTAGATAATAGAATAACAATAACTACTAGTATTCATTATCTTTGTAGGATCGACACGTACTTACTAATATTAGCTACAAATACGCTATGCACTTACAGTTATTTCATAATTGGCGAATTAAGTTTTAGGTCAATCAGAATACAACTCTAAAATTTTAATGGTTTTAAGAGGCCTAGTTCTTAGGATTGCATACCTTTCTAAGTAAGCTTCATTGTTGAATATAGCATAGGATGTTCACCTTTAGATGGTTATTGTGGTTGACTATGTGAAGCTCCCTTCCTCTTAAATATGAACTTGCCCTTACTTGAGGATGGTTTCTTACTTATTTCTTGACAATTCGAGACCTAAAACTAAACCACTCTTAAATGTAAAAATCTTTAATTTTTGTCAAAAGGAATCTTAACTTAGTGAAATCTGTAATTTTTTTTAGATAAAGGGAAGTAATATTAGTTTGAATTAAAAGTATGTATCAAAGATCATGTTTCTTACAAAAATCATATATGAATGCAAATTGTGACATAGTTTTGTTATATATCTTATTTCTCTTAAAATTGATTTGTTTAAAATAAGAACACAATCTATGAAATAGGTGTGTCATAAGTTATGCTCCTTACATTACTAATTTATCCAACTTAATGTGATAATAGGTTTGGGACATAATTATGTCTCATTTTGTGTTCCTTTTATAAACCAAATTAGAAAACAAAACATAAATAGAGTGATTGCTTTTTTTAAAGAATGGTGATATTTTTTGTATAGAATGGTGGTATTTTTTTATAGGATGATAGTATTTGTAATACAAACTAGTGGTGTTTACATTATTAACCACATGTATCTTTTATATAAAAGGGGTGATATTTTTGTAAAGAGTGCTAACATTTTAGTATAGGATTACGATATTTTAATATGAACTAATGGTACTTATAGTGTTGAGTTCTTTTATTGTCATAGTTTATCATAGTTATAGCTTTGAACTTCTTATTGCTTTATGATAAGTGACAATTACACAAAATATTTAGCATGATGTTAAAAGTATTTTGCTTAAGTTTGGATGATATTTATAAGATTTAGTACTTAATTTATTTTATATTTTATTTTTAGACCTTATTCTAGACCTTTGGGAGAAGGGATTCAAGTAAGTTAGAGCTAAGTTAAAGAAATTTTATAATAATTTTGGAGGAATAAGACACCAATATAGGCAAATGCTCAGCAATACGATAATAACATGGTACCATATCTGACCCATATTCCACCTTAGACCATTCAGCTTCTTTAAAGAGTGTGCCATATGACTAACATGACTAAAATATGGAATTGTGTTCTTCAACGTAAGTTGTACATGAACCTATCTGCATTTAAGATCCATGTTCCTACAGTGAACTTTTGGATACACGATAGAGAAGTTGCTAACTTAACAAAGTCTAAACATAGTAGCAGGTTATAGACTTATAGTGGTGGTCATTTTTTATTAAAAAAAATCCAAAGAGAGGTGTTAAATAACATAGTGTAGTATGATTTGGTATAAAGAAAAAGGGAATCATATTAGAGTTTCTTAGGACATAAATGGAGAACCTTGAAGAAAATTTCAAGATTCCATCAACATTTAACAGATAACATTAAGATTTCAAGATCTATAATGATGAGTTCTTATATTTTATTTTCTTTCTTGTTTATTATTGGTTTCTTTATTTCTAAATTAAAATAAATCCTTATTTAAGGTTAGGGACATATTTATACTAGTATTTTCAATTATTAATGTATGATTAGTTATTGCTTAGGTTAAATTTATCTTTTTCAATCTTATTTCTTGAATTTATACCTAGTCATAATAGATTTAGTCTTAGGGATTATATGAAGGACTATAAGGAGAAGTCTAATATATGCAGTAGGAAAATATATCTAAAGAAAGAGGTACCTTAGACTATTGTGATAAATAATAGATTAATTATTCTTAATAAATTTGATTATGTTAATTATACATCAGGAGATAGTAATTGCTTAACTAGATACACCTGTGTAACTTGAGTGAGGATATAGATAAATTAAATCAACTATTTCTCAAGCTTAATAAATAATCTTACTTATAATTAAAATTGCCCATATGCGAACCCTAAAATCTTAGTGTTTTTATTATATTGCTTTCTTCTTAATAGTTAATCATCTTCCTTTGGTTAGTAATTAAATTACCTTTAGTAAAACCAACCTTAATTTAATTTTATTACTTTGCTAAGATTAATAAACCTAGTAATTAATTTCTGTTTATAGTAATAATAACTTGAGATACTATATATCTAAACTTAATATTTTCAGTTCTGTATACTTAGCCATTTTTGCGCTCAAGTTTTTAATGTCATTATTAGGGATTGTTTTAGTTACCATTTGGTTAATTTTAGGTTAATTTTAATTTTATCTTTCTTTATTTGTTTTCATATATTTGATATAAGATAGGAAATCTAAATGTGTGAACTTAGACGATCTGTTTCCAATTGATTTTGAAAATGACTAGATGTGCAAATAAAACAAAGCTAGAAGGAGAAAAGATGGATGCAAGTTTGATCAATGCTGGAAATATTGACAATAATGGTAGTAACAATATTGTTATTGGTATTAGGGAACAACGGCCACCTAAAATTCATATGGGGAGAAGAGAAGTCCTAAAAGGCGCACTAGAATCAGATGGTGGAATTTGAAAGGGGATATGGTGAAACAATTTAAAGATAGTCATTTACGAAGAAGATTCGAGTTTGGTCAAAGACGCTAACCAGATATGGGAGAGTGTTCCAACTCTTTTAAGGAACACAACTATAGAGACCTTGGGCACTTTTAAAGGGTCAAGGGGTAGTTAAAGGGAGTCTTCATGTTGGAATGAGGATGTTCAAGAAAAATTTAAAGTCAAGAAGGTTGCCTACAAAGCTATATGGGAAAGCTCCACAAAGGTGGAGAGAGTCAGAACTGGAGAAAGGTACAAACTAGTAAAAAAAGAGGCGAAGTGGATAATCTCAATAAGCAAAAGTAGATCTTACTAGAACCTTTATTAATGACTGAATAAGAAAGATGGAGAAAAGGATTTTTTTTAAATTGGCATGAGCTAAGGAACACAAAGCACGAGATTTGGATCAAGTCCGTTGCATAAAATATGAAACAAGACAAATGCTTATAGCTAAAAATGACATCAAAAGTAAATGGAAGAGGTACTTTTATAGTCTTTATAATGAATACGTAAAGGATAACATCCGTTTAGGTGACCTTAGCTCATCTAAGAGATTTTGTAACTTTATTTATTACCAACAAATTAAAAAGGATGAAATTAAGAATATGTTGAGGGAGATGAGCGTGGTAAGGCAGTAAGACATGACGAGATCCCTATAGAGGTATGAAAAAGCTTAGGTTAAGAGGGTATTACTTGGCTAGCCAAGCTTTGATCCTTAAGTCTACCAGAATGTCAGAAGAGTGGAGATATAGTATGATAATTCCTTTATTCAAGAACAAAGGGAACATCCAAAGTTGCAACAACTATATAGGCATTAAGTTACTCTGTCACACCATGACGTTGTGGGAGAAAGTGATTGACAAGAGAGTAAGAAAGGATGCTCATACATCGAAAAACCAATTTAGCTTCATGCCAAAAAGGTTTACGACAGAAGCTTTACACCTCTTTAAAGGCTAATAGAATACTATAAGGAAAGACAGTGTAACCTTCACATGGTTTTTATTGATTTAGAGAATGTGTATGATAGGGTTCTAACGTAAATCATGTGGAAGTGTTTAGAAGTTAAGGGGGTTCTGATGACTTACATACATATTATGTCACGACCCGCTACCACATCGAGCCATGACAACCGCCACATACCCGAGCTAAGGACTCTAACGATGTCCTTAATCCGACTATGTAAGGCTAACTGAATGTCTTTCTCATTTTATTTTATTTTATTTTTAAAAAAATATTTTGGCAGCATAACGGCTGTATTTTAAAAATCCCAAAACCTGTAAACAATTTTAAACACACTTCTATATTCACATAAAAAATTTTACCACAACTTCAGGAGTTTAAAGTCCACTCAAAGCAACCTCAACAACAGTATCAAAGTTCATACATTAGATCTTTTACAATGATAAAACAGTCAAGAGTCAAATTTATAAAATTGCAAAGCATATTTACATAACCAACCCAAAAAAAATAGTTCATGAGCCACTATGCAACAAAAGTACAAAATAGAGACTACCTACGTGCGGTAATGTCCTGAAAACATCAAAAGACCGAACAATCCTCACAGAGCTTCAAGATCACTAAATTAACCTGCATGGTTGGAAAGCAGAGGGGGTGAGTACATTATGTACTTAGTGAGCAGGAAAAAAAGATATATCACGCATAGAACTCGATACACACCAAGACGGTATAAATAACCTACAAAGTGAACATACATCACATAAAATCACATAGGCCT
>JAOQMS010000007.1:5059871-5102932 GCA_027563885.1 Erythroxylum longipes
GTATATGTATATTACTTACAAAAGAATCTCGGTACCTTATGACTAGATATATAATGCTCATAAAAACCAAACTCTTTCATTTTTATTAATAATAAATATTTTCATTACAAAACTGTAACTGGAAGAAAATTACGTTATAAGTAAATACATTTGCTTTCCAGGGCACTATATTTACATAACTCCAACAGATTGATCATGAGTAAAATCTTGGAATGTTGAGTTTTTGCTATGATTTTTGAAAGTCATTCATTTTTGCTTATGGTTATATATTAATGGAACATATAGGAATTAAGTAAATGTTTTTGGGTCTGTAAGCTTAATTTTGATGTTTTGCCTGAGGACGAACAAAAGCTAAGTGTGGGGGAAATTGGTAGGTGCTTAATTAAATATTTATACATTTCATAACACTTAGCAATTAAGGACAATAAATTGCTTAAGAAACTCAATTTGACTTATATGTGATTTTAGACACAATTCGGAAGCAAAGAAGTCAAAGTGAGTCAAAAGCATGATTTTTGGGCATTTTTGGAAGATTAATTTTCACTTGTCTTCATGAATCAAGAATAAGAAAATTAAGACAAGAAGAATATAAGGAAAAAAAGAAACAAAAACATGAAAATTCCAAGTTGCTCACAGAAAAGAAGTAGAAAAGATGTGCATGGAATACATGCAATTTATGTGAATTAATAGCATCATAGTAGGTGAAGAAAAGAAGAATAAAAGCCAAGGAAAGCTACAACAATACGGCAATGTGTGGGTAAAAGGATAACCAAAACGATGTGCAACACAACAATATCTAAGAAGAAAACGATAGTGCAATCATAACTGGGAAAAGTTTGCGTTCAATGTAAATGCATGTGTCCAACGCAAACTATGTTTTCGTTAAACACAAGCGTATACATTTATTTTGTGTTAAATGCAAGCGTATGCATTTAACGCATTTGAAAACGTCTCTTGCATTCAACACAATGCATATGCATTCAACGCAATGCATATGTCTGCATTTCATGTTTTGGGTTTAAAAGAATAGTAAATAGTATGTATGGACCAACAAGTTAATCTGTCACATCAAAAGAACAGTAGCTTACGTTAGAGAATAGAGGAAAGCGCGGAGAAGAAATCTAAAGGGGGTCTTTGGGTGGGAATATTTTCATGGGGGCTCAAGCATTTTCTTAAGATAGACCTATGGAGGGCTAGACGTCTCGACGTAGGTTCGAAGGTGACATCGACGACAATGACCCAAGTTAAGTGTATTTTACCATTTTGGTTGTTTCTTTCTCTTATTAGGAATTGATTATGTAATCTTGTGTTGATTGAATTGGGTATTGTGACAAGATGATTTTAATGCATTTATTGAATCCTTTATTTGCAAACTCATTCCTATAATTTTGATATAATCTGTAATTGTTATGTTAAAATTCTTTGTAGCGATTAATGATTCGTAATCATTAGCGATAACATAATCTAGTGTAAATGATGATTTGTATGTGGTTATTTCCTTGATTAGTCGGTTTTCCTAATTCTTAATGCTACTACCTAATTGAATCTAGAGATCGTATCCTAGTTTATTCATTGGTTAGGTTTAATTAACAATTGTATCTTGATTAAGCACTACCTAAGAGACAACTTAGGTTAATTATTAACTCATGATTAATGGTTGCAAGGAGAGGGTTAAGATCAACAAATCCATGAAATATGTTTAATTAGGGTATAGGTTAAGATTGAACTAAAGAACTGGGTCCCTACCGAATTACCCCTTTTATCATTTTTTTAGTGTTTTCATTAATTTTTTTATTAGTCTAGTTTCATTTTATTTTCTTATTTAAAATCCAAAAGCCCCTCGTTAAACCTAATCACCAGTTACTTTCATTTCAACAACTTTTAACACACTCTCTGTGAGATCGACCTAGACTCACCACTGCTATAGTAATAGTCTAGTTATTTTATTTTGACTAATGTTACGATGCACTGTCATATTTATAGAAGAATAGAGCATTAGGCCTGTTAGGACCTAGTGTATTGGTTGTTTTAAGGATTAAGAATGCTCTTTACAAATTTAAGGAAGTCAAAAGAGAGAAAAGAACCCCTTAGTTCAACTTATAAAATTATATCTATGATCTATTAATTGAGCATTTAAGTGGATGAAAATGAGTTTGAAATTGTGCTTAGGGTCTTTGAGAAGTAATCAAAATTTTATGCTATATGGTAATCTTAAAATAGAACAATATAGTCATCTCTTTGAATGGAAGTAATTCTATTGCAAATTTTCCTTTCAAGAATAGATGTGTGAAAGAAATTAGTGTTTTTATCTCCATTATTAAGCCACAGTCTTAAGTAATGAGTAATTAACATCTAAAAATTGAGTAGATGATCAAATAGCTACTTTTTGCTTTTTAAAAGAGTGGGTATAAGGGATCAATATAAAGCAATTATTATATTTAATTTAGCTTTCCTTTAACATCAATCACTATAGATTGTGTGTGTTATTATATCTAGACTAATTTAGAAATTTTTTTCTTCCTTAAAACCCCCCCTTTTCATTGTTTAATAGATTATGAAAAAATAGGCCTTCTAATTTAAGGTCTATTACTTTATTATTACTCACATATTTTCCATGACCATTAGAGTAATTTTTGTGGATTGCATTTCCTTCCAATTCCAAATGGTGTAAGATGTTAATAAAATCTCCTAACGATAACTAAGGACCGCGCATAACTGTATACCTATTTTGCAATTTGCTACATAATTCCTTTCTTTGAAATGCAATGTTAGGGACATAAATGTAAGTAACCTAAATGGATATCTTCTCTTGTAAGAGCTCTATTTCCAAAGGTAGGATTTGATTAGTGATAATGGGGTTCAGAACATTTATTAACTACTAGTTATAAATTGCCACAATTCTTCCATAATGATAGGTATAGAGGTTAGTTATAATAGACCAACTGTTACGTAAAAATATAATATTCTTATATCTTTTGATATAATTTGGTTTTCAAAAGACACAATAATCTATGTCTTACTGAATCAAAATAATCTTTAAGAAAATGTTTTTAAGGGCTATTAAGCCCTACTACATTGCAAGAGAGGAAATTCATCTAGAGGAGAGATTAATGCCTAAGTCCTTAATCTTTGTAGCTAGAGTAATGAAAATAGCTCTAGATTTTTTGCTCTATGGATTAGTGGAGCGACTATCATTGATTAAAGTTGAATTCTCAAAGACTGGGGGAATAGAATCCACCAAGTTAAGCTCTACATTTGCTTAAGTATGACTTGAGGGTAGGGAAGTTTGTTGCACCAAAGTGCTTCTAAAAGAAGGAGTTTTATTTGATATAGCCAAGTTGACTAGAGGCATACAGGTTATAGCTACTTTCCTTGGTGCATTTAAATCAAGAATTATCTCAAAGTTTTAATTCACATATGGTTTTAAGTTTACCTTAACATGACATTCCTTATTAGTAGTCTCACTATAGGAAAAATAAGTTTTAGTGATAGAAATTGCCGAATAAACATATTGATTTTTTGTAGGTGAATAAATTTGGCGACAGAAATTACTGATGGAAAGAGTCATACGAGAAACGACTGTGGGTAAAATTTCCCTATGGAATTACAGTTACCGTCGCTAAATTTTCTAATAGAATTAAATTTTCTTCGCTAAATTACCTATGAAATTACAATTTTTGTGGCTAAATTTTCTGACAAAATTACAATTTCCATCTCTAAATTTCCCAAAAGAATTAAAATTTCTGTCGCTAAATTTCTTGATAGAATTACAATATTTGTAGCTAAAAAATGAGGAAATTTAAATAAACCTAAATCAATTTCCCTTAGGTAATTTTCCTACGAAAAGGTATAACATTTACCGACGGAAAAAATTTCCGTAAGGAAACTCCCTAAAAAAAATTTCATAGGGAAATTACCTACAGAAATACATTTTCGTAGGGAAATTACCTACGAAAACATCATTCGATAGGGGGTTTCCTTATGGAAAGTCTTTTTTGTCTGTAAATGTTATACGCAATTTTTACCGGGAACCATTAATGCCTATTTTTACAAAAAATTTCACTATTCTATCGCTAAATTCCATATGTAATTTTTACGACAACTTTCACTTTATAAGACAACAAAGTGAATTTTTTAGGCAACAATTTATATCAATAAAAGAAACAATTTATTCTTTCGTTACTAATAATATTTAAGGTAAAATCAAACCCTTTTCGTTATGTAGGCAACATCTGTATATACATTAAAACCAATATATAGATATTAATGTACGTCTTAATCGCGTACGTACTATCAAATGTAAACAACAAAAAAATTATATTTATATATGATATTATGTTGAAAGTAACCATAAATTCAAATGTCAATGACCAAAAAAATGCATTTATATATGCTATCATATAGTCCATATGGACTTAATGAAATTTAACCATTAATATATTCACAATACAATAACCAAAAATTATTAGCTAAGCTATGCACTTGTATTATCTTCCTCTAATCCATATGAAATATAAGTGTGTATCAACACTTCAAAATTCAACAAAGTATCTTCTTATCCACTCTTAGTCATAATCTTTCTTCTTATCCACTCTTAGTCATAATCTTTCTTGAAAAACTAAGTAAATTACAATTATTATAAAACAACTATGCTCATAAAACAGATTGATATATCTAAAGAATGAACTACCTAATATTTTATTGGGACCTTAATTTAATAAATAAAAATTAATATAGTTCAAAACTAACATCACAATGATTCAATTATTGCATAAAGAACAACAAAACCAACTTGAATATCATCTAATCAAACATTTAATAAGATTAAGAGATCAAAAAATCTTTTGACAGTAAATACAAACTCATTTAATTTGTTACTTACATGTTTATACTAGCACATTTTCTCCTTGCTGAAGGATTAGAGAAGGGACATAAATATTACACTATGGTCCAAATAATGGCAAATGGCAAGGTTAAACAACAATAAAAAAGTAAGCATTTTTAGGAAAGCAAATCAATAACTAATGGAACACCGTTTTTCTTCACAAACAAGAAGGCAAAGTATAGATGACATTACTTGTGTAACAGTACTAGACAGAGACTAATTCCATACATATAGAGTATGTTCTCGAATATCGTCTTGTATGTTCGGGCTTATGCTCTATGGGAGTGGTATGTTACACAAACCTTTCAAGATCTCTGATCAACTATATATTGATCTCTAAAAAGAAAGATAATATCATCTAGAAAGGCACCTGTAATGCCCCAACATATACCCTGGAAGTATTATAGCACGTCTAGGGAGTATTAAAAAGTGAAAATAATGAATTAAGTACATCTAAGTATAGTAAGAGATATAATGATACTTAATGTAAAAGACAAGGGTAAATGGATAATTTGTTCGCTTTGGCATGGACATACATACTTAGACATGAAAATGTATGGAAATTTTTTATATGTTTGCTTGGTTTATGACTGTGATGTGAGGGTAATTCATAAAAGAAGTATTCCATAAGTAAATGGTTTGTTTTTGCTTAAATTGGATGTATTTTTATAATGCTTTTGTATGATAAGACCAAAGTTAGTTAAATTAGGATGTGTACCTCGCTGAATGGATAGGTTCCACTGAATAGACTTCCCATATCTTAACATGTAGAAATCCAAATTGGAAAAATCCAATTGGAGATTAAAATAGAGACATAGGTTTAAAACTTTAATGAAGGAACCGAAATTTGTTCTACCTCTAAGAGTTTTTTAATTTTGTTTTGAAGTTGAGTTTTGGCTACTATCCTTATTTTTGAACAGCCTGTAGTTTTTGGGGTATAACTCCTGATATAATTAACCAAATTATATGAAACATATTACATTAGAAAATTAAGACATAGGGGAATGAAATAAATTGATAAGATTATAGGCCAATATGGGAATTAAAGGACGAAGGACCAATATACAATTTTCCAAACGTAAACTCATGGACAAATAAGATTAAAGCATATGTGTCCAATAGAATTGTAACACATGGTCCAATGGGATTATAACATGTGATCCAATGGGATTGTAACACATGGTCCAATATAATTTTAACATATGGTCCAATGGGATTGTAACACATGGTCTAATGGGATTGTAACACATGGTCTAATAGGATTGCGACATATGGTCTAATGGGATTGAAACATGTGTCTAAGACTAGAAAATTTATGAAAAGGTATATGGAGAGGGAAGATGGATGACATTTTGATGGATTAACTTCAAATTTTTCTCCTCTCCATTTGACCTTCTTCATCCTGTAATTTTTCATTTGGAAATTCAAGCAAAACCAAAGAGGAAGGGAAGGAAAAACATTAGAAGAACTACTTTGCCAATTTTAAGGTTTGGGACTGCACTTAGTCTAATTTCTCTTTGTGTGTATGTTTGAATTGTTATAAAGATTCATTTGGATGTGTAATGATTGTTGTGATGATGCTTTGGTGTTATCTTGCATAGAATTGGTTGAATATGATAAGAGAGTATCGTGTACTAGAATTCTATCTAGAGTTTGTTTGAGTTAGTAACATTTTTAAGTCATAAATCAGAGTACAAACCTCGAAATTGTGTGATTTCAGCTTCATATGAAACCTGAGACATAGAGCTAAATATATATAGAAGTAACTCTGACTTAATTCTAGCTCTATGACCTATTAAATTGAGATAAAAAAAAGGTAACCTGATGCTGCCTCTGTTTCAGAGTAGTTTGTGATATTTTGCCTATATCTCATGATTTAGAAGTCCAAATGATCTAAATGTTAGAGCTATAGAAATTAAAGACATAGAAAAAAAATCTAGAAGACCTCAAAACCCATTTTTGACTTTTTCTATATGTATATTAAGGAACAAGTAGCGGTATGAATGGAGAGAGTGTCTTTCACGACCGTGGTATTGTTTTTGTTTCTGATTTCTACTGCATCTTATTCGAATCTTTATAAATGTGTATGAAAATTTTCAAACACCTAGAAATAAATGAAATAGTACTTAACACATATTAATTGGGAGGCCAAAAATTGGAATATAAGATTGAGCATAATGCATTCCAAAGAAAATTTACATGTACATAAATGATTTGTTTGCATATTCGTTACTCATATATGTATAGTATGATTATACAAGTGTGATTTTGATACCTTTATAATGGTGGTAACCCATGACTTGCATGTATGAATGCAAATATAGATTTTATGACTTGAAATGTATATCATATGATTCGTTAATATATGAATTGTGAAATTTGCAAATGGTTAAAGGAAATGTTATAGTGCTTGCGCTATTGTCTTGGTTGTGGATAGATAGGCATGTCTATAAGGTTACAGTGCAGTTGCTACAGTTTGACACTACCGGTGTCCACAGTTTGATAGCTTCGGGTATCCACAGTTTGATAGCTTCGGATATCCACAGCACTCGTTATCCACACCCACAGAAAATGTGCAATCTTAACATAGAAAAGAAACTTAACAGTCATAACTAAGAAGTACAACATGACAACATGAATAATTGGTATTGATGAACCTTTATATTGGTTGTAATGATGAATTGCAATGATGTGCAATTATATTGATAATTTGTATCAATGAGCGTTGAATATCAATATTTGGCTTATAAATGTGTTTTTTTTTGTATATGGATAATATGTTGAAGCATATTTGCATTATATACTTTGCTTAAGTATGCCATCATTGTTTACATGAGCATTGAATATCAACGTTTGGTTCATGAATGCAAATTTATCGTATATAAGTTGTGATATTTTTGAATGTGTGTACTTGACAGATGACTGCTGTGAGTAGTCATCCAAATTAAGTGTTTTCCCTACTAAGCTTTCAAGCTTAACGTGGGTGTTAATCTTTTTGGAATGTGTTTTTACTTACAGATGATTGCACATATAATAAAAAAGGAAATTGTATGGTTTTTTTCCAGATCACCATATAAACGTAAATATGTATTACTACTGTTAAATGATAATGTTAAGCATTGGGAAGTTTTGTAATTTGTATATGCATAGCATTGAGTAGTTGTATACCTTGAATGCGTGTATAAGAATTTGGTTGCTATGTGTGTAGATGGTTGTGGTTTCTATTTAGGGAGTCTTACAGCACCACAATAGGAAACTTCATCAATGCTTCATGTAGCAAGCTCTTATGTAGCATAACTCAAAAAGTTGCACGGAGAGAGTTGGTCCTGGTTAAAAATACCCTTCCTTGTGGCTCTTACACTTTATGGTTAGTAGTGAAAAGAAAAATTCTCACTCTGGATAGGCTAAGTAAGTGCCTTACCACTTTAAACTGGTGCTTTCTATTCAAATTAGATAATCTCTTGTTTAAAAACTAATAAGGTTTGGATAGAGTTTAGGAAAACCGCCAAGAGAATGGAATGACATCATAGATTGGAGCATCCATATCAAAAATAGAAGGAAGGTACAGATGCATTTATTGCACTACACAATCATACTTGGTTTCTAACTTATGGGAGGAATGAAATAGGATAACATTTATCAATTAAGCTTTATGTAGTGAGATTTTCATCCAGGAACTAATTGGAAAGCTTAGACTTCATCTGTTAGTATATATAGACAAGCATCAATGTAGCACACAAATCAGCTTCATATGGGTCACTACACCCTTTGTCTCTTATTTTATTTGATAATTATTTTTACGTTGACTAGAACATCTTTATTGAACTGAAAGTTATTTCCTTATAATCCTATTCATTGATTCCCTTAGTGGCTTAATATATTAACATTTTCAAAAAAATATTTTTAATGAATAAAAGTTTTTTTGTTGTTGACGATAATAGGCTAACACATTGAGAATTTATTTTAATTTTTGTAAACATCTTAAGCATATATTCATGCATTTAATTCTTTAGATTTGATAAAATATTTTCCTATATACATCATTTTGATTAGGATAATTATTTTATTTAAATTAAGAAAATAATTTTTATCTTTTATGATTATCTTTCCATTTGCAGTTTATTTGCTACGTATAATCAATTTATCAACCAAGTTCCATCTATAATATTTAGCTGTAAATACGATAACTTTCAAAAATAAAATTTCAAATTTTCCTTTAATTGAAGATTGTTTTAGATCTTTTTGTTGGTTGGTGCCCTACAGCCAATCACTTTAGTTGTAGTTTAGTGACAAATATTAAAGGCATTCTTAGTCCATGTTTAGATGTATATGATAAAGTCCATGGTATAATTATACATTGCAAATGAAATTATAATGAGATTCATATTGCACTTATGTATTATTCCTAAATTGTTCCTAGTCATTGTTCTATTAAGATTGGACATTAATAGAACATAAAAGACTAGCATATGTTATGTTTTTTTTGTGTGTGAAGGAAGTAGTTAATCTTATAGGTTTAAAGTATAGAGATACTTAAACAAACGTGTGGGTGCTTATTACAGAACAAGTTCACTTAATAGACCTGATATGAGAAATCTATTTGGAACATTACTTGTATGTCTATGGAGTTCTCATTGTATTGATTCGGGAAATCCTTGGCCAAGGCGGAATGACGTTTTATAAATAATTTACAATTAATTGAATCAATAGCTAATGACGGAGAACTAATATGGTTGGATTCAAATAGAGTAGACATTAATTTCATGCTCTATATCTAATCAGAATATTGTATGATGAAAGGATTGAATTATACATAAAAATTATATACAAAAAGGTTAGTTAAAACTACTTTGACATTCTTAAATATTTGGGTAGTCATGATCCGTTGTTAAAAGCCAATATTGCTATATGATTATAAATTGTTTGATTAGAGAATTAAAGATAATTAAAAGGAGTTTTAATTTATCTAATTCTAGTTATGAATTAAAAATATAATTTATAATCATTGCCAACATATTTGAGAGCCTAATGAGTCTCACATAAAGAATGAGTTGAAGAGAGCAAAGTTATTTTAATCAAGTTGGACTTTATTGTAAAGTTTGAGAAACTTTATGATTAACCAACGAGATATTTAATAAATAAGGATCAATATAAGATATTGAATCTAATTTGCACATAAATGATATTTAATTAGAATTATTTGTAATTATAATTAAAGTTTAATTGAAATTAGAATTTAAATTCAATTAAATTACTGAAATGTCTAAAATTTATTATAAATAGGTTTAAGTTCTAATGGAGCTAGCACTTCTTGCTTATGGTGGTTCAGATGAATCGGTTTCAGAAATGGTTCGAGGAATATCACAATATAAAGATCAAGCTTCAAATTAAGGTACGAATTAAGTTTCTACTTTATTATATTTTTTGTTAATTATTTTATAGAATTAAAGAGATCTTGGTTTTCGAGAAATCAAAGATTATGAAAAAGTTTTGTGATTATTCCGCTGCGGACGTGATTGAATCCCGACCTGATTTCCCAACACTTTTAACTCATCTTCTTTTACAAATATTTAATTTATTGATTAATCTTCAAGCTTGAGATGAACTCTAATTAGATATGAAAAGGATTTTTACAATAGTTTTATTATAGTTAATGACTTTCCTAATTATAAATTACTTTTTTAATCCAATTCATCTTTTAAAATCCTTTCCTTTCAATACATTTTATATTTTGTTTAAATAAATATAGATTTTATCACTTTTATTGTTTATTTGTCAACATTTTTTTCCATTGTGACGTGCGATAAACCATATGTAGTGAAAAGTTCATCAGGATACATTCCACACTTAAAACTTTAGATCTTCAAATCATCTAATTATATTTGACATATGAATATCATTATTAAATTGTGTTAAATTATACAATTAAATTCAAATTGCAACTCATTTGGAAAGAAAATAAAATTAAAATTAAAATATCTCTAGTATATTATATTGCGATTATATATGTAAATTGTAATCTAATAGAGGTTGTAAAGTATGTGGGGAGGTTGAGTCAGCATCGCTTTGAATTTCATATTTGAAATGGTAACATCATTTAGTAATCTTACATATAAAACTTGTTATAATGAAAAACGATAAACAAAGAAAGAGACAGAGAAGGTCCATGACTCTAACGCAAACGGAACAAGTATGGTGGTACTTTTGTTGGCTGCTGATAAAATTCGTATGTTATAACAACGATAATAGAATTCGTAGCTTTGGAATTGGTTAAGAGGGTGACATTTTCAGTGCGCAGATTAGCTATATATTTGGTAAAAATAGAGTTCAAACTTTATTTTTTTGATTGAACAATACATTATGGTGAAAATTTCATTCAAAATTAACGATATTATTCTTTTCAACGCAATGTCTTGGAAATTAAATTATTACGTTTGCATGATGAGGCTTCATTTGTTCTTTACAAACATTATAGTATCAAGCAGTAGCCAGAAAAGATCAAGCATCATACAAGAACAGTAACATGGAATTAATACATAGCTGTTTATTATGGGTAGATAAGCTGCATATATATGGAGTTATAGACCCACAAGTATGCGACTATCTTTCTGTAATATTATTTATGAAACTGATCATCTGAGAATGCAAATATCATATATACTTTAGAAAGAGAGAGAAGTGCACAGCTTTTATATATATATTATCAGCTTGTAGTTAATTAAGAAGAATATAATTGCTTGGTCAAGGATGACCTTTCTTCCTAGGATCATGTCTGGGGTTAGGTCCTGTCTCATCATAGTCCTGCATACTTAGCAAAAGCTTCCTCATATTAATTACTCGGATGCCACCCTTCAAAAAGATATATGTAATATTTGTTAGTAATAAAATATATCTATGTACATAATATACAAAATAATAATAAGCTAACATATATTGAAATACAAGCCTTCCTTATGGTTTAATTAAAAATTTTAAAACGTACTTGATCTAAGTTTTGCTTTATTTTAAAGTAATGATGTGGGTAAATACCTTGTAAATAGAGAAATGTGCAATTGTGCCTTCTTTGAAGCCTTCAGCCATTTCTACCATGCCTACAACAGAAAATATATGAATAGATGGATCGCACAATAAAAAAAAACGCTTATGGGTAGTATGTAATAATAAGAGAGTATAAGTACATACATACACACATATATATATATAAGTACTGACCTGAAGATAATGGAATGAGAAGCAACATGAATAAGAGCGTGAATGTTTTGATCCTGCGATCAATAGCCATAGCTACTTGCTGAAAATCTCTCAAAAAGTTTGTAAATAGGGATTTACGGTGGTAAGGGCTCTTGCAGGTAGAGTGAGAGGTGAGGGGAGGGGAGGGAAGGTCGGGTTTTATTGTTAGTGGCAACAGAATAAGTTGGCAACGAGAGCTATCGTGTCATATATGGTGCACCCACCCAATAGCTTGCAGAATGATGATGAAATGCATTACCCTTTAGTCCACAAATCCTAAAGTCAACTATCTCCTATTTCTATGCTCAAAATAAAAAAGAAGGAAGCATAATATGCTAGTGTCCAAATGCATGTACACAAAAGAGAAGAGTACTGTTGTGTGCTTTGCATGGCTGTCAATTTGTAAGACGTTTTCCAGCTTAGCGTTTTGGGTGTCTTTCTTTAATAAGTCAATCTCCTTCTCTTTGCGTCCGACAAAATACTGTACATGCATCATCCTACATACATAGAATATCATCCAGTGCCTTAAACAAAGTACGCAAATGATTTAAAGAGTTACTGACTTGTTCAGCGTGCATTGATTCATTTAATTTAGAAAAAGACATTTAACTGGCCACTTTGTATCTATTAAATACATACATATACATAGATATTGTGTGTATGTGTGTGAGAGGGAGAGCAAGCAATGATTCTCAATGTCTAGTGTCGTCGAGTTGATATGAGCGAAGTAATGATTTTTTTTTTCGGTAAAGAGAAGTAATGATTTTGCTGGTGCTACATCAAACAGTTTGTCTAACTTGTCTCTCGTTCTCATATTGTGAAATGATTAATGCTTTTAAATGATAACTTCACTGCCTACATCCCTAGCTAGTTACAACTTGGCTAATGGCAAGATTCTAAAACACATCACATGAGATGCGAATAATAAAATTGGTTTTAGTAATCTTAATGCTGGGTACTTAACACTTCTACAAATAACGGAGAGCATGTTTCAGTTTAAAGTTGGTGAACATTAAACTCTTCTAGCACTTAGAAGGTTGAGGGGTGGATTCTATTAACATGCATTTTGCCGACATGAATAAGTAAGATATATAATTGGGTGGACAGGGTATGTAAGACAGGTTGCGAGCAACATTTACTCTCTTTTCTACTCCATTCCAATTGTGTTGCCGATTGTAGTGAACTGTAGTGGCAAATATCTAGAGTAATGCCCTTCAATTGTCCATCTAATAAATGGGAAGCCGTGCAACACATATAGTGGAGCATTAACAGCTAGCTTGATCATCTCCTTCTACAAGAAGGAATTTGGAAAAATTGATGTATGAAAATTGAGAAAGTGATGACGATGTGTCTCCTGTATGGATACTGCTGGATATGGAGCTTGCTTTTTCGTTGAATTGCCATTAAGATTGCTAGCCATCTTGTGCTCTATCCATTATTTTAGAGTGGGTGCCTATGCTTTCTATTCCATACATCTCCTTGGATTTTTTTTCGTACATCGCTTTTGATCCTCATAGTTTGCGTCTCATTTCTTTGAAAGTTATTTAGATGCAGAGAAACATGGCAAGTGGGCTACAACTAAAACCAAATAGTAGATAAAGCAACTCCGAGGACTTATTTCTTAGTGAGCAATTAGTGGCAGCACTAGCAAAGGAAAGGAGACATCACAAACAGTTTGAATTGCCAACACCAGTATATTATTGTAGTAGTCAATTAAGACCAAAAGTTAATTTAAAGATCTTCTGACATTCCATATGTTGGTAATGATGATGTTTACAAGGTTGGTAATTGACCATATAAACTTGCTCAAACAAGTCTACTTCAAAAAACATGGTTCTATCTTTGTTTATTTTAGTGCAACTAAAAAAAAGGGATACGATAAGTTGTCATTCTTTGTGACACTTGTCCACTTTATAAGTACTAAAGTACAGGCGAATATAACAATCCAAAAGAAATAAGTACAAGCAAATAAACTCAAAAGTACATCCCATATATACCACCTAGACCCTTCAATTATTTTTGTTCTTCACGTATTTTCATTTCTCTTTATCACTTAGAACTTCCATAAAACTCATAATATAACATGGTACTGCATAAAATAAGAAATTTCCAAAAACATATATTTCCATCCGCAATGTAGGATCCTTCTTCGATATCTATCCTCATAACTAGAATACATTCAATTACATTTCTTAACATGACCGTACATTTCAAAGTGATGTAAATAAACCTTTCTTATATTTTATCTTAAACTTATGGTCAAATTATTGAAAAATAACTTTTTTGATATTTTAATAGTATTTTAAACTTCAAATAGAACATATATAAGTTATGCTAACATAACTATTTGAAGTTAATTTACCAAAATGAGTGAAAAATTCTGCCTTCTCTTGTATTTTTCAGGTAATTTTCAATTGTTTTACCATAGTATTACTTCTTTTCCTTAATGCATTCCTTCTATTCTCCATTCCTAAGCTCGCATATTCTTTTTTTCTTTGGTTTATGTTTCTCAGTCTTATCTTTGGAGTTTTATCTTGTCCTACCTCCCTTATAGTTTTTTCAATGTTACCCTCACCCTCTTTGCTTAAGTTCTTTTCTACTTTTGTTTTTTGAAATTGAATAAAGTTTCCATTAACTATAGTGAAGTTATCTCAACATTACGTGAATTCACAAAATAATACAAAATTTTAATCTAATAGACTAGATTACAATTTAGGAGTTACATATTCCATCGATTCCTAATGGCTATAGAAAGTGTATGCTAAACAAAATTTGAAATCATAATGGTTCTACTCAAATTGATGATATCATCTGCTAGTTGATGCTTGTTTACTTCCTCACCCTTATAGATCCTGATAATATCGTCAAATTTTTCTACATTCTTGACCCTTTCTTTGTATTTGGCGTTCCTTATAATTGCTTTAAAATTTAGGGCTACATTATTCATCTAATTCTTTTAGTCACTTTTTCTCACCAATTTCTTTTCATCGTTTTTAGCATTGTTTTTCAAAATTCAAGATCAATTATGTAAGTTTTTCTTTTTCTAGCATTATATCTTCTCTCTTGGAGTCAGACTAGTCCATTTTTCTTAATCCAAATAACTTTCTTGCTCTTACACTAGGTTCACCTTCCTCTCTCATCTCCTCTAATCTAGCACTTCAAAGATCATTAATTCCACAACACTGTCTTGTTCTCCCCTCTACTCTTGCCTACCTCCACATTTCACTTATAACCTAAACTTCTTTGTTCTACATAATAGCCCTTAAGACCCTTCTCATGCTTCCAAATCACCTTCTACATTTTTTAAGACTCTTCCACATTCTCTCCTAGCTACTACCTCTCCCTTTTACCCTAATATGTTAGCTCTCTTTTAGGGCTTAACTCTAAACTTAGATGGAAATAAGTTGTTAGTGAATCCTCTAAGATGAAGCTTTGCTACTATCTTCAGGTAATCTTGTGGAATGATTTATATTTACCTACCTTTATAAGTTCTTAAAGAGTGTGCTAGTAAATGGTATTTAACTCTTGTTAGATTCTTTACAGGAAACCATCTTTCCTTTTCTTTAATCAACTCTTACATATTTTACAATTGGAAAGGAATCCGGGTAGAGGAGGTACTCTTTAATGAAGATAAATTGTTCTTGTTTACCTTTTACTTGGTTACTAATGCTTAGAAGATTATCAATGATGGCCATTGGAAGTTTAACAATATGCCTATTTCTCTCTAACTATGTTAACTAGGTTTGCACTTAGAGGTTGTTAAGCAGAGATAGGACATTTTATGAATTAATATTTTCCTTAATATTAGTCTACTAAGTGTATATGCCCTATAACAAGATTCAAAAGAAAACAAATTTGTATGGATAAGGTTAATGCTTCTTTGAAAATAATAGGTTATGATAGACTTTATGTTATTATTGACTTAGAATAAAATTTGCGTAAAGTAATCCCTTTATTGAGGCTAGGTGATAATGACTTATTCTTAGAAAATTATATTAAGTTCCTAGACTTAATAGACATATTATTTAGCTTAGTGATGTAAATAATGGAATCTCATAGATTTGATTTTATAAAGAGGTAATTTTATGGTACTAATGATGTTGTAGCCAGATATGGTGCATGGAATTAAGACTAAAAATGACCAGAGTAAATAGACTTCTTCAATTATGAAGTTTAGTAGTTGAAGGAGAATGAGGACATATTTGTAGAATGTGTCACTAATATGAATAACATTCAAGATCCTGTCATGTGCATCATTAGCAAACTTATCAAAAGAATTACTATTATGTAGGACCAATTCTCTCCAAACTTTGTAAAGATCATGAAGTTCTCAATATAAACAACTATAGGAATTTGGTTGAAAAAGATAAGAGGGAAATTCTTCTAAAGTAGAAGAACTTAAAATGAATAATAGGAGAAGATTTAGAAAAGAAGAGTAAATCTAAAGGCTTAAGGAACTAAATACTTTTTAAATTTCCTTCCTCTTAAGACATTGGAAGAATTCATTTCTTTAAAAATAATAGGTACTGGAGGATTATCCTTTTGAAATAAGGCCTTCGTTAATAGACCTTTTGGAAACTAAGCTTAAGGTTAACAAATGAAAAAAGTTATAGTTTGTGGAGAATCATTAGAACCTTTTAACTAATTATCAAATTCATTATGATGTTTGGATAGTTATTTCCTTTCACTTGAACAAAATTGAAGTTTATATACTGACTGATTCATTCACCTTTTAATTACATTGACTTAGGAAAGGATAAAATCATTTGTCTTTTTTTTAAAAATCATGATTTCCAAATAAACATCATATAGGAAAGACTTAAGGGTATCAATTCATCTATCGATACTTCTTAATCAATTTTAAGGAACTAAAACAATAAACTTCAGTAGTCTGAAGCATAAGATAATATTTGTTTGAGGAACTTCAATGAATAATTTAGGGAAACTTATTTACTTGCAGTGATAAGCAAAGTGGTAATTGACACATTAGGAAGAAACTCAATAGGGCCTTAGTCAATGAGGATTGTTGACTAATTTCCCAAAGAGCAAGAATACTTTCAGTAGCCTTTTATTCTTAGACCATTACCTTATCATCATTGATATGTGCTTAATTGTTGATACATTTAACCTTTACACTTATTGATTAATGATATGAAAATGCTTATGATACGCACTTTAGTTCTTATATGGTTTTGGGTACAATTCAGATTCTAAGGAACTAAAGTGAGTCAAAAGCACTATATTTTAACCGTCTTCTTGAGAATCACACTTACTTATCTTTATGGAGCAAGAATGAGAAGGATTAGAGCAAGAGAAGACAAGAAAATACATAAAATGAAGAGTATGAATAGCGTTGAGCCAGCTCACAGCCATGCATGATTTGTCATGGTCGTAAGACATCACAAGGTTGACATCATCATGCACGCTCGTAAGAAATGTCCAGTTGTCCCCAAAACCCTACTTTTTGGTATAAAAACATTATTTGATGGTAGAAATGCTCTAAAATGTTTATACATTCTTTTGGGAAAAATCGGAGGAGCTCTTAAGAGACAAAAATGAAGAGGGTAATGAACCTCTCACATAAGGAGAGACCCACGGAGGACTAGACATCCCAACACCAATTAGGAGGTGACATCGATGCCGATGAACCCAGCTAAGCATATTCTTCATTTTTTTTGTTCTTACTCGCTTAAGGGATTGATTATGTTATCTTGTGTTTAGTGAATTAAATATTATGTAAGAATGATTGAATGCCCTATTTGATTGTTTTTATGTATAAACCTATTGCTAAAATAAAATACAATATGTAATTGTTGTTTTTTCCGATTCATTTGTGGCAACTAATGATTTTGAATCATTAGGATAACACAAATGATAGTTGTAGATTGCATCATGTTTTAGAGGGTAGTTTGATGTGTGTTTAGGTTCGAATTGTGTTAGTTTGTTAAATATTTATGTTTTATAGGTTAGAGCGTGCTTTTGAGCTTTAATTTTATGTATTTGACGTGCCTTGATGAGTTTGCTAGTGTTTCAGAGCTAATATCAAAGAAAAGAAGAGTTTTAAAGGAGACTCGAACCAAAGTAGAGGCCTACGATTGTGACTAGTAAGCCATGATTGTGACAGAAGCAGGTGCAAAGAGTTACAATCGTGGCCCTGTCTACTACGACCATGATAGAAGGCAAAAATCTAGGTCACAATCGTGGCCTGCGCGACAGAAAAGCGGACATGCTTCCTGACTTGAGTTTTCGAGGGATGTTTAAGACCTAGAAAAAAAGCCCTAGTGCCCGAATTAGAAAATCCTATAAAAAGGCATTATGATGAAACCCTAAAGAGATCTTCATTTCTACAACTTTTGGAAAACCCTTAGGGATACAGAAAGAAGAGATAAATAATAAGAGAAAGAGGAGAAAAGAACCGGTCGTCGCAGCTACTGCTCTCTTGAGGCATCCAAATCCTCGATCTATTATGCATTTCTTTCGTTTTGTTGTTCTTTTCTTTGAATATGAAGATGAATATGAATGTATGTATGTATTTGGGTTTGATTAAGATGTTTTAATTTTCCTTTAGGATTTGACCGTAATTTAATGTTAATTTAGTTATTATTGTGTTATTGTGATTGATTATGATATTAGCATATTTTGGTAATAATCTGAGAGGGTAAACTAGATAAAAATAATTAGATAATGTTAATGAGAGTTAGATGATCTAATTGACCATGCAATCAATCTAGTCTATTATTACATGAAGAGAGACCTTGAGTGTCACTCGATTATTTATTAGAGGGCTTAATATGTAATTAGAATTGTGGATCTTTTTTAATTGAAAGATTACAAACTTCATAATTTAATTAGGGTTAATGAATTAAGGTGCATGATTATAACTCGAAAGAGAGTGATCCCCCTCTTGATAGTCTTGAACCAACACCCCGTTAACACATAAATATCTAGATTAACATTAATGATAGGAAGAATCTCCTGTCCCACAATCTGGTAATTTTCTTTGATTGATTTCCATTGTGAATTTTGTGTTGCTCAATTTTAATTCCTTTTGTGTTTAATTCTTGAATTACATTTCCGCTAATCAAATTCTTATGTTTAATTTCTTGTTTAATTTTATTTTGATTTAAATAATTTTCTAGCCTTAGATAACCTAGGATTAGATTAGTTCACCCTCCTCGTTGGATCGACCATTCACTTACTACAAATCAAGACCTATGCACTTGAAGCATTTGAGGGCTATAAATTGTAAGCACGCAAATCAGACAACAAGTTTTTGGTGTCGTTGCTGGGAAGGTGTAGGATTAGTTTAGTCTTAGTAGTTTAAAGAGTTTTTCAAATCTTGTCTTCGTGCACTTGTATGAACATATTATTTACTAAAAGTTCAATTAGTGTAGCTAAAACATTAGAGTTTGATATCACCCATCTAGAACGTGCCATTAGAAGAGCTCTGTGTGATGAAGAAACTACAGAAGCAGCTATGACCAAGGGGTTTCAATAAGAATTCAATCAAGAAGGAAATCAAGGAGCTCAACCAAGGACCCTCATGGATTTCATAAGGCCAGGATTTAATGCAGCAAATCAAGGTGTCGCTAGGCCACTAGTCCAAGCGGCTTCATTTGAAATAAAACCTGCTTTACTAAATATGCTGCAACAAAATGTGCAATTCTATAAATTGACAAACGAGGACCCAACTGCACATATGGTAAACTTCCTTGAAATTAATGATTCAGATGTCAAAAGATGCACTTAGGATGAGGCTTTTTCACATTAAAGGATAGGGAAAAGGCTTGGTATCACTCTCTTAGCCCTTCCAATATCACTACATGGGAGCAATTAGTACGTGTCTTCTTAGACAAATATTTTCCCCTCACCAAGACTACCAAAATAATCAAGGAGATTACAAACTTACAACAGAGTGATGGGGAATCAATCTAGAGAGATACAAGGATTTACAGAGGAGGTGCCCGCACCGTAATCCACCAAAGGAATTCCTTTTGCAAACATTCTAATATGGAGTGAATCCACCCATGAGAGGCACTATTGATGCAGCCTTAAAAGGATCGTTATTGAGTAAGACGGTGGATAAAGCTGAGGAGTTGTTAGAGGAGATGGATAATAATAGCTGCTTGTGGACAAATGAGTGTAATAGACAACCCGCAACTTTTTGAGAGCAGAAGGGAGTTATAGCTGTCGACCAAATGACACAAATGCAAGCTAAAATTGACAATCTAACTCGACACCTTAAAAATATAAAGGCTTCTTCTTTAGCTACTGTGAAGGTGGTTCAGCTAAAATGTGAGCTGTATGGGCAATTGGATCATGACATTATTGATTATTTCTTAATGAAGGGTAATGAGCCAAAAGTGAGTTACATGGGAGCGCAATACGGTCGAGGAGGGGGAGACAACCCCTACTCTAACACATACAATCCTAGGTGGAAGAACTGCGCCAACTTTTCGTGATCTAACAATGTTGGAGGTCGGTTTAAACCTCAAAGACCACCTGATTTCTAACATGACAATCCAAACACAATGGATTCCAAATTAGAAAAGATTTTAGAAAAAATTGGAGGCAATTTCGAGCAAGTTACAATGAATTACGCCTCCTCAATACATAACCTGACAGTCTAAGTAGGCCAACTAGCAGAACTGCTATCAACTCGAAATGCAAGAACCTTCCTAAGTAACACGAATCCTAACCCAAAGGAAAGAATCATAGTTATCACTCAGGCCAATGAAGAGAAGCTCAACCAAATGAGTGAAGATAAAGAGAAGGAAAGGGACAAATTTGACAAAATTTTCCTTCAAAGTAAACTTGAATTAAAGCCAATCGAGGAGCATCGATTTGAAATTCCTTACCTTATTCTAGCAAAGCTAAAGTCAATTCTATTTAGGGACAAAAGGAAAATAAAAGGACAGAAGAATAAGGAAAATTCCCTACTGGCCAAGTATAATCTGCCTGAAATGAAAAAGTACCAGCCTCCGATTCCATATCTAATTAAGGCAATGAGGAAGTCCAAAGACACCAAACTAAATGACCTTTTTGACATGATAGAACAATTGAAGATGTGGCTCACACTAATGGAGTCGAGCAAAGAGCAAGTAGAAAAGGAATTACCAGTGGAAAGAAACCTCACTGTAGCACAAAAGAACGAGGATCCAGAGAATTTTTACATTCCCTTCATTATTAATGGCGTTAAAATAGATAGGGCATTTTCTATTTCCCCTTTCTTATTTAGTATTAAGTAGTTTTGAATTCCATTGTTTGCATGTTTCATTTAAACAACGTATCATTGGCTAGTACTTAACATAATTGGTTTAACTTTGAACATGGTCTTTTAGGTTGCAAAGATTTATTAGCTTGTGAAATTAGTGACCTACATTACTTTGGCTAAATGCGTAGGTTAATTAGGATATGATGTTAGTTTATTCACCCTAGGAACTTGTCACATTCATTTATAATTTTAGGTTAATCGAATAAGTAGCATCACTAGTACCTTTTCATGTAATTACTAGCTAAGGAAATGGGGTAGGAAATAATTAAAATAATAAAAGTACAAATCATAAGCAATTAACTATTTCGTTGACCTTCGGGTTATGAATAGAGCTAGTAGTCAGTTGAGAATATGATGTAGCTAAGTAATAGAATCAACACACATCACAAATGTGTGCCTACACATCAAAAAGCTATAATGACATTCCAACCAAGTTTCTTAATAAAAACATGACCTAGTTGAGTAACCAGATCGACATTCATCACAAATGTTTGCCTTTACATAAAAAAGTTAGGTTTATGTCAATCTAAATTAATAAAAATAGTGTTTTGTTAAATAAGTCTATCGATCTTTGTAAAAAGCTTGAATTTTCATGAAAACTTACTTACGGATAGTTATATTTTTGATTGATTGAATGATGATCAATGTTTGTGTTCAAGTGATAGGGGTGAATAAGCCACGATCGTGGCCTGACAAAAATGGAGATGGACTTCCCAACTTAACTTTTCGAGGGACTTTTAGGGCCTTCCGGAAATGGAAAAAAAGCCCTAGGTTGCCTAAATTACAAAAACCTATAAAATGCATTATGATGAAACCCTAAAGAGAGCTTCATTTTTTCCACTTTTGGAAAACCCTCAAGGAGAGAGAAAGAAAAGAGAGATAAGAGGAGAAAGAGGAGAAGGAAGCAGGTCTTCATGGCTGCTACTCTCTAAAGGCATCCAGATCCTCAATCTATTATTTATTTCTTTCATCTTGTTGTTATTTTCTTTGAATATGAAGATGAATATGAATATATGTATGGATTTGGGTTTGATTAAGATGTTTTAACTTTCCTTTGGGATTTGACCTTGATTTAATGTTAATTTAGTTATTATTGTGTTATTGTAATTGGGTGTTATGATTGATTATGGTATTTGCTTATTTCGGTAATAAACCGAGAGGGTGAATTGAATAAAAACAATTAGATCGGGTTAATGAGAGTTAGGCGATCTAATTGACGAAACAATCAATCTAGTCGATTATTCTATTGAGAGAGATCTTATGTAAGACTTGATTGTTTATTAGCGGGCTTAAGATCTAATTAGAATTGTGGGTCTTTTGTTAATTGAGAGATTGAAAATTTCATAATTTAATTAGGGTTAATGAATTAGGGTGCGTGATTAAAACTTGAGAGAGATTGATCCTTAAAAACTTATTATGCCCAAAAAATTCTGAAAAATACCTAGGCTATCCTACTCGCAATTATATAAGGTAGTTATAGTGATTACTTGGAGTCGTCTCCCACGGAGGTGAAATTGGTTAACTAAAATTATTTTTGAATTAAAAAATGTAATCCTAAACATTCTATCCTAATTTATCGAGTGAAAGTTTTAAGAAAAATCACGAAATTAGAATGAAAAGTAAAATGATTGAACCAAAAACAAAAAAATAGATTAATCAAAATGGAAGACCCTTGAGAATTAATTTCACTAATTTAATCTTCTATACATGATTAAAGAGAATGATTGGATAGTTTTCTTATTAAAAAATTAATATTTGGATTCGAAATTAACTCAAATAATGAACTAATCTAACTTTCGTATTCAACAAGTTATCATCTGAATTAATTATGAAAACTTGACCACTAATTACCATTTAAGTTAATATATTTCTAGTTCTTAACCTAAGTGTCCAAAGTTTCTCCATCCGTATTAAACTTTTTCTATCAATCCTTCGTTTAATACTAAAATGATGCAAGGTTTGGTCAAGCCATTACATCCATTTTGCTTAGAAACCATAGCAATTAATAAGACAACAAAACCGTTGCTCATTCATGCATAGTTGCTTAAAATAGTTACATTAATCCTTAAGAAAAAGATTCCGCCCATCATAGCATAAACACAATTCGTCATTCTCAAATACTTAAATCATATATTCAAGAATAACAAAGAAGTATCAAAGCAATAAAATAGTAAATACCAAAATGGACTATCAATCTTTAACAAAGAAGACAAGTTCAAAAGACAAAGATAAAAGAGTTTAATAACAGTAACACAAAAGAGTTTAATAATAGTAACAGAGATGAAACAAGAAATGACAAACAAAATAAACCCACAAATGAGAAAGTCAGCGGTGAATCTATTACCTAGCTTAGAACTCTACCGTTGGCTCTAGCCTTCTGCCTCTACTCTACTCCTCACTCGATTGCTCCCTATTATGTTGTTCTCTTTTTTTCCCTGCTTCTTCTCTTGTTTTTGTCTCCATCTCTCTACCTCACCTCTCCCTTTATTCTTTTTGTTCCAGATGAATTTGTCTCCAGTGTGAGTGAAGAGTGAATAATGAGTATCTCCCCCCTGCTACCACCCTTTCTTATGTCTATTAGTAGTACGTTCCTAAGTTTAGGGTTTCATGCCCCTTTAACCTGCATATTCCAGATTAAATGGAATGTTGTCTGTTTTGCATAAGAAGTCACGGTTGTGACATGCGATGTTAAGTCATAGTCGTGACTTAACATGTCACAATCGTGACCTTATGACTTAGCATGGCTAGATGAAGAAGCGTGAAGCATGCAGATGTTGTAAGAAGAATGTTGTAACTGGCAAGATAAAAGAATCACAACTGGTGAGGTGAAGAACTTAAAGCATGCAGCTAGCTAGATGAAAAACGTTGCAGCTGGCATCGTGAGCATGCATGGGAGTTGCATGGTGTTGGCATCACTGTGAAGGACGGCAGCTGGAAACATACATGGGAAGCTCACCATGAGAAGCATTGGATGGGTTGTCAACGTGAGAAGGCATGAGCTAAAGTGAGTGTGATATGTAATTAACTAATGTTTCATGCAATTAACGTGAATGACATGCCATTAACTAATGTTTCATGCATTTAACGTTTATGACCATGACATTAACGTGTGACATCCATTTTCATACACTATTCTTCTTGTTTTAATTCATCCCATCTTTCATTCTTTCATGCATAAATCTTCTTGTCTTTCACGCCACATTCAAAAAATAATCCAATTAGGAATCATGCAACGTCCGTGCCATTTTCACTCAATTTATATTAAAACTGAATTAAATTGCAACCAATTTGAACATATGGACACAAGCAAAATAAAAAAGAATTAGACACAAGAATTCCCCTACACTTAAACTATGCTTATCCCCAAGCAAAACAAAGAACACGAGATTATAAAAGCACAAACAATGAAAACAATGATTTTCCCAATTAATAATCAAAGATAGCAACGATTAATTCAACAAACACAATCTAAGAAGTTGAAACTTATAATATTCCATGAATAAGCTATTCTTCGTATACTTGGCCAAAATTAACAAGTATTTCAACTTAAAGACGATTAACAAGTGTGATAGACACTCACTCCACTTTTCACCCTCTTAAGCATTAAGAGCTTATATATTCGCTCATTATTCATTTCATGTAAGGCATCAACCATAGGCTTGCTTACTAATCCAATCTCCACCACTCATATCAAACACAAACATTAATCCAAAGGTCTTCATTTTGGTTGTAATAGTGATGGGCTAAGGGTAGGAAAAAGGAAAATTGCAGTTAAAAATCATAGAACTAATTGAGCGTTTAAAGTAATACAGAAAAATAAAGAATAGAATACTAAATCTTTTCCTATTAATTTAACAAGATTAGATCTTCCACCTTTTTTTCCCTCTCCTTTTCTTTTCATTTTCTACTTATCTTCTCTTTTTTCCTTTCCTTTTCTGTTTCTCTTTTTTTTTTTTACTTTACTATTTTCTTTTCTTTTTCTTCCCCTTTTCTTCATTCATTCATTTTTTTCTACCTTTTTATTTATATATCTAAAACAAGGAAATCAAGAGAAGAGAAATATAGGAGAAATAAAAATTTCTACAACCATACCCATCCCTAAAGCAATAGCCAACTATATGTTATGATTTCCCCACACTTATTTCCTAAACCCAATTATATCCATTCAAATGCTCAATTTGCCTTATGGTAGGTACAATGAAGAGGATAGATAATTAAGGTCAAGGCTCATATTTGGGTTTAAAGAAAGAAAAGGTTTAATGTTAAGCTCAAAGGGTGTTCACTAAAGGTAAAATCATGGTGGCCTTTTAAGAAAAAGGGTAAATGCTAATTTCCTTCATCATTTCAATATTTGCATAAGATTATGTGATGTTAACTAGTATTTTCAAGCAAGTTATAGAGTTCCTTAATCATGAAAGAACACTCTCAACAAAGAATACTTGAATTTGGTGTTGAATATTTAAAAAAGGCTCAAATTCTTACCAAATGAAAAGTTTCATTCATCTATCACAACAAGATAATTTCCTTTTAATCAAAATCTAAGTCAATCAATCTAAGCATGCAAGTGTACTCATTCAGTCATATTAAGCATTTCTAATCCTGATTGATTTTATTTTATGACCATGCATCTCTTAACCATTAAATAGAAAAAACACACATAACAAATTGTTTTTTTACCACTACTTCCCCGCCCCTCACATACTTAAATATCACACTATTCCTAATGTGATATATAAAAGTAAAAGAGGGATCTAAAACAAAAGAAAAATTTTAACACAAACAAGTAAAAGCTTTAAAATCTAAAAGATATTAAAAAAACATGTCATAAAGAAAGAGATAGAAGTACGATACGAATGTGGGGTGATCATTACGTTGAACTAGTATGGAGCGTGGTGTACTATATCGAGGAATGATGACAGCTATAAGGAAAACAAATAGAAAAGATGGAAGAGTATGCCTACACACACAAAGAAAACAAACTAAGTAAAGGTTCACTAAGAAAAATAACTACCAATAGATAATTGAAAAACAAACAGAAATTAAATGGGTTGCTTCTTTAACGTCTTGTAGCTGGATGCCTCAATGATCATGCTCAAGTTGGGTAGTTTAAAGTGATTGATTGCACATTTACTCTTTTTCATTCAAATTTGTCTCCAAGAATCTCCCAAATACTTCCTAAGTTGCATCCATTAGTAATTGGCAGCATTCATCACTCTCCTTAACCAAGTCTTGCTTCTTTTTTCCTCTTTTTCCTGTAAGGCAAAATGAAAATCTACAGAATTAACTTGATCAACAAAAGAACAGTCTTTAAAAACAGTAGAAGTAAGAATAGGTTCAATAATAGAGATTGAAAATTCTACTGTTTCTAGATGGCCATGGTCAATTTCCCATTCTTCACATCAACCAAAGCGTTAGTGGTGGCCATAAAAGGTTGGTGGCGGCCATAAAAGCCCTCCCTAGAAGTATAAAGTGCTACTTTTCTTTCTCCTTCTCTTCCCCCATATGTAGGAAAACAAATTCTATGGGAACAATCAATCCTCCAACTTTCACTAACACATCCTCCATTATTCCTGTCGGATAATGGATTGACCAATCAACTAATTGCAAACACATATTCATAGGTCTTAACTATCCTAGATCTAATTTCTTGTAAATAAAGTGAGCCATAAGGTTTATTCTCACTCCAAGATCAAGCATAGCCTTAAACTCATCACCATTACCCATTGATACTTTCACAATAAAACTTTCGGGGTCTTTTAGTTTAGGGTGTTGTTACAAAATTACATTTGCTACTTCTGAAACAAGCACCTTTTTGTTAGGCTCAAACTTTCGTTTCTTGGTGCTTAGTACCTTGAAGAACTTGAAATAAGCTGGAATGTTCCTAATCACATATAACAAGGGAAGATTAACATTGACCTTAGAAAGCATGTTGTATAGATAGGAAAATTGCTCATCTTGTTTCGATTCCTTAAGTGGCTTAGATAAGGAATTGATGGTCGATAAAGATCCTTCGCCTTATACAGGTTTTTTCCTTCATTTTCCTTGGTATCATGCTTAAGTTGTTTATCCTTTTGAATGTGACTTAAAGAGTTTCCCCCATTTCTTTTCTCATTTTGCTCATCTTCTTCTTTGGTGAGGCTTTCCTTCTCTTGGTTATTAGTATCAGACAGCTCAAAAGGAAACTCAACATGATTGTTAATCACTTTACCATCTTTCAAAACAATAATTGCTTGGGCTTGCTTGGGTTGATTGGATAACCTTGCCTTTTGATTATCATGCATTTTAGCTTCAAGTTGCCCCAATTGAATCTCGATCCTTTTGCAAAATGGTTATAAGGAGTCAAATCTCTTGTTGTTCATTTCACGATTTTGAGTTGTGGCCTGAATGAATGCATTCAGGCTTTCTCAGTAGGTTTTCATTTAAAGATTTCCCTTGGAAAAAGTATGGCCTCTGAAAATTTTGGCACTGTGGTTAGGTGACAGTGACGCATCGTAACATTAGTTAAAATAAACTAGACTACTACTATAGTAGTGGTGAGTCTAGTTCGATCTCACAGAGAGTGTGTGTAAAGTTATTGAAATGAAATGAAATGATGTTTAGGTTAGGGGGTTGGTTGGTTTATCAAACAAGAAAATAAAATGAAGCTAAACTAACAAAAACAAATTTAAAAAAATGTAAAAATGATAAAAGTGGTGAATTCATTAGGAGTCTGGTTTTTTGTTCAATCTCAACCTACACCCTAATTAAATATATTTCAATGATTTGTTGTTCTCAATCCTCTCCTAAAAATTATTAATCGTAGTTTAATCTATTAACTTGATTTTTTTCTTAGGTTTTGTTTAATCAAGATATGGTCGTTAATTAAACCTAGCACCGAATAACCTAAGATACTGTCCCTAGCTTCAACTGTGCAATTGCATTATGAATTAGGAAAACTGATTAATCAAGGAAAAAATCACATTCGATACATCATTTAACCTATGTTATATTATCCCTAATGATTGCAAACCATTAGTCACTGCAAATGAATTTCAACATAACAATTATAGATTACATTGAATATTTTCGCAATGGGTTTCTAATAAAATGATCCAATGAATGCATTAAAATCATTTTTTTACAATACCCAAATCTATACACATTAGATAACATAATCAATTTCTAAAGAGAGAAATAACAAACAAATACAAGGAAGGAATGGTTAACCGAGTTGTCGGCATCGATATTGCCTCTGAACCGGCATTAAAAAGCTACCCTCTATGAGTCTTTCAAAGTGGAGAGCTTCCATCACCCTCTTCGTGGTCTCCCGAAGCTCTCTCTCCTTTCAGCCGAAAGCATCCAAAACTTTCATCGAAAAAACACCTTCTATTCTTTTTTCTAAAACCCTTATGCCTTTACATGTCCATTTATATTAAAAAGTAGGGTTTTATGAAGCATATGTGTGAAAGTTACGACCATAACATGTTGAATCATGGGCAAACTACTTGATTCATGCCTATGATTCAACATGTTATGGCCATAACTTTCACACATATGATTAAGTCACATCTATGCAAGGTGAGTCACAGCTATGACATGCTATGTCATGACTGTGCATCATTAGTCATGCCCATGACACTTTGTGTCATGGCTGTGAGTTGTGTTCTCATAACTTCACTTGATTTTCTATAATGTATACTCTTCATCTTTATTCATTTTCTTGTCTCCTCTTGCTTTAATCCTTATTCTTCTTGCTCCATGAAGACAAGTGAATGTGGATCTTCAGAAAACGTTCCCAAATATAGTAATTTCAACTCACTTTAGCTCCATTGCTTCTAAATTATGCCTAAAACTGCATATGAACTAAAGTGAGTATCTTAAACAATTTCATATCATTAATCACTAAGTGTAATGGAGTAAATGTATAATTAATTAAGCACATATCAATTTCTCCCACACTTAGCTTTGGCCATCCTTGGGCAAAACACCAAAATTAAGCTCATAAACCTAAAACATTTACTTAGTTCCCATATTTTCTAAGAATACATAATCATAAGCAAAGATGACTGACTTTAAAAAATATAGCAAAAACTTAACATTCCAAGCTTTTACTCATGATCAATCAACATTTAATACCTTTAAAAACTGAGCAATCTAATAGTAGACTTGGAAAGTGTGTTAAATAATATATGTTCATGGGTGCATTCAACACCATTCATGATCATGTCATTCCACAACTTTGCATATCATTTCATTTCTCCGCCATTAAAATTCACATGTATAATCATGAATGAAAAGACTTTTCAAGGTTGTAATGTGGGTAAAGGTGAGGTAATAAGTATTTGGGTCAAGTAGCACGAAAGACATTAAAGTTAGCGAAATAAGATAACACTCAATGTGATATCAAGTGCAAAAACAAACATTCCTTCACAATTGTGTACAGCAACTATGATGAATGAAAAACCAATGTTTCACAACTTTAACTCAAGATCTCACACTCAAACCATATAAAGCATAAATAATTAAAAGGGATCACTCATAAGGATTGATGATAACAATACATTGAACTACAATGAATGAACCTTCCAAGACAACATCTACCTCATATCCAACATACTTAAAAAACCCATTCAATACAACTTTAGGAGTATACATTAATCATAAACAACTTTTCTACACATATGCACTTCCTCTTTGATACATTTATTTAAACATTTTTTCTTCTTTTTCTTTTTCTTTCTTTTTCTTTTCTTTTCTTTTGCTTTTCTTTTTTTTTCTTTTACGAAAAAAGAAACTACATCAACATGGCCCTGTGCTCAAGCTTCTGTCACGATTGTGGACCTGTGATTAAGGTTTAGTCACGATCGTGGCATATTTGACACAATTTTGTCCTTGGGTTATTTCCCGAGTCTTCTCTGATTCTCTTCTGAATGCCCTTAATCGTTTCTCTTCTATGGATGGCTCTCCAAACTTTGTAAAACTTCTTCCTTTTAGCATATATTTGTGTTCACTCCTTTAGTCTATATATAAACACAAGATGAACACAAATTGACTATTGAAACACAACAGTAGGATTGAAAAGACATTGATATGAATAAGAAAATATAAGACGATTTAATCCTATCAAATACCCCCACACTTAAACTATTGCTTGTCCTCAAGCAGTTTAAAAATAACCAAGATATTTTGTCAATTTATTTTAAAGGAAGATCGAGTATATGCAATCCTTCAAACTTCGACAAACTTAAGTATCGAGCTACTACATATATCACAATCTTTTCATCAATGCACATAAATAAAGGAAAAGGTAGACACCATTGATCAAAGGTAAAATAAAACTAAGATGGATTTTCCTCACAATGTTCACTCATTTCACTCAAGTGTTTAAGGTCGGTGTTTCACTCAATACTCCTTGTAAGAGACTATACTACCATAAGCTTGCAATTTCACCAATTCTCTACCACATACATTACATGTTATCGTGGATCAAAAAGGGATTTTACTTAGGTTTATAATGGGGTTTGGGTTAAGCCAAGGCAAAAGGTCAAAGGGTAACTCACAAGTATTAACAAAGTGCTAAGTAAGAAGGGATGACCAAACACAAATTTTGAGATATGCATATAAATACGACAAACTACAACTACTCATCACTAACTAATGCTACTACGTTTCCTTCAACAGCAGAAACAAAGACGTTTTTAGTTAATAAAGCCAAAAAAAATGCTTTTCTTTTTCTTTTTCTTTTTCTTTTTTTCTTTTGGATAACAATAAAGTAATAAGGAACTAATAGCAACATAAATCAATAAAAACATGCGTAGAAGTGCCTCTCAAAACATCTCAGAATCGAATACAAAACAAAAATCCCTAAATCATATACATCAAATGCTCACTCATTACTTCATTAAAATTGTGACAAGGTAAGGCTACTGGGTTTTCGGGTTTCAATGTGAGGTGATTAATTCAAAAACAAACAAGGTTAAAGGCTCAAATGGGTTGGCAAGGGAAAATGAGTTGGTAGGTCATTTAAGCTAAGGGTTCAAAACAAAGAAGGCTTTAATCATTTCCATAAAGCATCCATCTCGTAGTTTCAAACCAGTTCAATGCAAATTCTAAAGGTAATTTTCCTAGTGAAGTATCACACACAACAAAAAAACATAATTACTATGAAATGCAGTCATATAGGCTCAAAACCTCGCATGTGTTTATATGAAAATTCATCAAAATTTCTTACATTACCTAATCACTCAAGTATCAAATTATTGACTATGTTTACACAACTAACTACTTCAATCAATCCATATGATTCACCTTCCATTCAAGATGTCTAATTCAAATTCAAGAACACAACTCAAATCTTAGTCCAATTACTATGACAGAATGGCATGGCTCAACAGTCATCACAATTTAAGTGCAAAAATGCAAAAATGTTAAACTGGCCCCACCCCCACACTTAAATGGGTCATTTTCTCCAATGTACTAAAATCAATAAAAACACAAGGGGATGAGAACAGAAGGCTCAACGACTTGAAAGCGAAATTCACAGCTTTGGTCTTGCATCCCTAAAAAAAACAGACAAAAAGTAAATAAGGTACTCAAATGAAAGCAAACTGAAACAACAAATAACTAAAATGAAAGGATAAGGTTGGGGTGCCTCCCAACAAGATCTTGGTTAAGATCACAAGCTCGAACCCTGTTAACTAATATTAGCCAATGTATGTTGGAGCTTCAAGCTCCATCAACTCCACACTGTGAATCTGAAATCCTTTAAAGTAAGGCTTGAGACAATGTCCATTGACTTAAATTATTTCCCCGTCTTGGCACTTTTGATTTCCACTGCTCCATAGGGATATACCAAGGTAAACTCAAAAGGACTTATCTATCGGGAGCATAACTTATCTGGAAAGAGTTTGAGGCATGAATGATATAAAAGTACTTTCTATCCCACCACAAATGTCTTCCTAGAGATGTTGTCATCATGGAATGCCTTAGTATTCTCCTTATAAATCTAGGTAGTCTCGAATGCTTCATGTCGCAACTCTTCAAGCTTTTGCAATTGTAATCGTCTGTGGGCACCAATAGCTTCTAACTCCATATTACACTTCTTTATTACCCAATAAGCTTTGTGTTATAGCTCTACTGGAAGGTGGCATAGCTTCCCAAAAACAAGCTTGAATGGAGACATCCCTATTAGAGTCTTGTATGTAGTCTTGTATGCCCATAAGGCATCGTTGAGGTGTAAACTCCAATCCTTCCTGTTGGGATTAACCGTCTTCTCTAGAATGGACTTGATCTCTCAGCTGCACACCTCAGCTTGATCACTCATCTGAGGGTCATAAGCGGTTGAGACTCGATGAATCATTTGATATTTCTTCAGGAGGGCCTCAATCATCTCGTTGTAAAATTGAGTCCCTTTATTGCTGATGATGGCTTTTAGGACTCCAAACCTGGAGAAAATGTTGGATTTTAAGAAATTTGTAACCATTTGAGAATCGTCAGTTCAGGTGGTTTTTGCTTCCACTCATTTCGACATATAATCAATCTCAAGCAGAATATATTGAAATCCAAACAATGAGGGAAAGAGACCTATGAAGTCCATGCCCCAAACATAAAAAATCTAACAAATTAATATTGGGGTTTGAGGCATTTCCCCACGAGAACCTATCATTCCTATACATTGACATTTGTCACAAGTCCTACAAAAATCATATGCATCTCGAAACATAGATGGCCAGTAAAACCCACACTTTTGAATCTTAAGAGCTATCCACTTTGGACCAAAATGACCTCCATATGCATAAGAATGCAAAATGCCAAAATAGAAGGAAATTAACCATCAGGTACACACTGTCTTATGAGTTAATATGCGCAAAATTACCACAATTAAAGATCATCCCATACATAAAACTTTGTTTGGCTCTTCATCCTTTCCTTCTGTGCCTTGGTGAAATCTATAGGGAATTTATGAGAAAACAAGAAATTCACTATATCAGCGTACTAGAGAGTTGTCAACTATATTGCATGTAGCTGCTCATATGGGGAATCATCATTGATAGGGACCAAGTCAGCACCATGCTCCACTAAGTGGCTCAAATGATCTGGTACTCTGTTCTTCAAGCCTCTCTTATCCTTTATCTCCATATCAAACTCCTAAAGTAGGAGTATCCAACAGATGAGCCTCGACTTTGCCTCCTTATTCTCTAGTAGGTACTTCAAAGCTGTATTATAAGAATAAACAGTAATCTTAGTACCTAATAAATAAGACCTAAACTTATCCAAAGTAAAAACTATTACAAGAAGCTCTTTTTCTGTGGTGGTGTAATTTATTTGGGTGTCATTTAAGGTCTTCAAGGCATAATTTACTTGTTGTGGGTTCCCATGCCTAAAGTTGGGATGATCCTTCCACCATGGATTGTAAGTGGGGAAAAAAGGGTTATACCTCCTCTGTTGTCCTTGGAACCCCACAGCTACGTTCATGTGTTGTTCATCTTGTAAGGAAAAGCATGTATCTATAGGATAGTCAGCTAATGCACAAATACCACATACCTTGGTAGGCCCTGTTCCTATCACTACTTGTTACACTAAGGGTCAAATTTGCAACTTGTTTCTCCAACTTAGAGATTGAGACCTCCTTCACCTGGTTTGGCCAGGAGGAAGCATTACTGCGATTTCCCCAATATTGGGAATTCACTGCCATTATTTCTATCAAGTTCCTAGCATCCTTTAATGTCCTATTCACCAAGGCTTCACCACTCGTAGTGTCTATCATATTCCTGTCTAAAGTAAGCAACCATTCATATAAATATTAAATTAATAACTGGTCACTTATCTAATGATTTGGACAGTTGTTGCAGTTCTTGAAGCTCTCCCAATACTCATGCAAAGACTCCCCTGTGTCTTGTTGAATGCCACATATCTCCTTTCTAACGTTAGCAACCCTTTAAGCAGGGAAGTACTTCTTGAAAAATGCTTTCTACATTTGCTCTTATGTGTTGACCAAACTGGTGTGCAAATCATATAACCATTCCTTGGCTACATCTGCTAAGGCAAAGGGAAATGCCTTTAGCTTAAGTTGCTCCACTAAGACTCCCACGAGCTTAACACCTGAGCATACGATGTGGAACTACTTTAGGAACTTGCTGGGATCGGTGATGTAGCCTGATCCCAGTGAGTTGGTGTCACAAAAACTTGTAAAAGTAGGCAATGCACGTATCATTCCAAGTTTAATTTCAACTTTCGGCTCATTATCTAGATAATTGATACAAAGCAGATTAAGGTTAAAAGAAAGGGTTGCAAGCTTCTTTAAGGTTAGCTGATGAAGTCCCATAATCTCTTCTGTTTCGTTTTAATTCCCGTCGAATTCTTCTTCAAAGGATGAGAAAAGACCACTCTAGGGAAGGTTTGTATGGATTCCTCGCTCTCGCTGACAAAATTTGGCGTGACCTGCGATTTGAGAAAAAGAGAAAGGTTAAGTGGAGAAAGTAATGAACTTCTGTTTTCCTTAGAAAATTTATGCAAACGAATGTATTTTGAGGAACTATGGGACATGCAAACCGATGAAAGAATGAAAAAGATCATCAAAAACAAAAATAAAAACAACACAAGAAAAATTGATAGCCTGTCACTAACTACCAAATAATAAATTCCCAACTACCAAACTACGCAGTAAATGGTGAGCTAGGGTTGAACCACAGAGAGCTGAAATGCAAATGCTATTTCAAATGTTGTAACAAAGAAAACAAAACACCCTGAAATGATGAATACAAGATAACTAATATGTAATAAGCATAACTAAAAAGACAAATACAAAGTAAATTTAGAAAAGTCTAATAACAATAGTAAAGAAGTAGGCTGGAGATATCTTTAGGATTCCAAGATGTTCGTTAATTCTTGAATCTAAATAAATGGTACTCCTATCATGGTGTTAGTCTATGCACTTGATTAAGCTCTCGAACCCTTAATTTCTCTAAAATGGGCAAAATTAATAAGCTCTAGAAATGCCCCGATCTCCACTATAACCTAGAATAGGCTCTCTAAGTTCAATAGCAAATATGCATTAGGTACTAAGAAACAACTAACTTAGGCTACCTAATCGTAAGCTCGAAAGGTGTAACCTAAAGGTATGGGATCCTAGATTAGTTGATTAAGTATCCTGACAAATTCAACTAACCTATTGCTACTTCCAAGAATCATTATTGACTATTACATATCACACCATCAACCCTAGCCTTCAAATTAGAAAATTACCTAAAGGGTGATCAAGCCTACAAGCAATTCCTAGTTTATGATATTTATCCTAAATCCCAAACCAACCAAGACTTACAAGTACCAATTCAACACAAGTCTAACTCCATTCTCACAATTTCCATCCCTTCATCCTTATAATATCTCCAAACCCCTAAGTAGTTTAGTCACACATGATCATATCAAGCATAATTGATATCAAGTAAACAAAACCCATAACATAATCATCAAACATTGAAATACCCAATAAATTCATATATGAAAAAATATGTAAATAAACTCAAACAATCAAGATTAAAAATGGAAAATTGCAGAAATAAACATCCATTGATATATCACAAAGGTTCATTACAAAATTCATAAGTTTCAATTGTAAAATCCATCAAACATTTCAACTGTAAAATCCATCAAACATTCATTTTAAATATTCTAATGTATGTAAAAACATGATTAACACTAAGAAAGATCTAAACTAATAAAATGAATAGATTAAGACATATGAAGATAAAGCATTGAAAATGAAATGAACTAGCTAAGCATAAAGAAAATAACAAAAACTTCTCTGCTCCTTTCTTTCTCTCTTCTTATTTTCTCTTCTTGAAGTTTCCAAAAGTGGTAGATTATGTAGCCTCCCTCTAGGTCCTCCTCTCTTTCCTTATGTAGTATGTTCCATTTAGGGTAAAACCTAAGATCTTTCGTTGCCTTAAAAGTCTAAGAGACTTTAAGAACTTAAGTTCGGAAGGCTGTCTACATCCCTATGCTCAATCTTCTGTCACAATCGTGGCATCATGGCCCTGTGATCAAGCTTTAGTCATGATCGTGGCATATTTTCCACGATCGTGGCTATGGGTTATTTCCTGAGTCTTCTCTGATTCTCCTACAAATGCCCTTGATCGTTTCTCCTCCATAGATGGCTCTCCAAACTTTATCAAACTTCTTCCTTATAACATATATTTATGTTCACTCCTTTAATATATATGTAAGCACAAGATGAATTCAAATTGAGTATTTAAACACAGCAATAGGATTGAAAAGAAATTAAAATGCATAAGAAAATATAAGATGATTCAATCCTATCAGGCCACTGGCTCGAAACCAAACTTCCCTCACTTGATAAAATTTTGATCATGGGATGTTACAGTTTCAGCCACTTCCACGTTAGGTAGTTCAGGATAGAGTCTTGGTTAATAGTTTTTCATATTAAGCACATGCCCTATCTTCAAACTTTCAATATTTACTAAGTCCATGCTCTCAGGAAATATCTCGAATGACTCTTCACCTTGTTCATTCTTGTTCAATTTCTCTAAACTACTAGGTGAAAGTAAAAAGTTAGTCTTAACCATAAATTGGAACTCAATATTTACCTCCGAGCTAAAAGATGTATCATTTTTAGCTTCGAGATCCTACTCTAGTTCTTCGACACAAGCAATTCCTTGAGTATTACACTCAAGATTCTCAAACTCCTCATCACTTTTTAAGGTTTTCGCACTAATGTCCATTAGGTATAGCTCAGGTTGATACGGATGCTCCTTTTCTATTTGTGATTCTAGGTAGTCGATCCTCACTACTATCTCACTCATTTGGCTTGTCACATTGTGGAGTCTAGATGTTGTATCCTACCAGAGTTGTTGTATACCCTATTGAAGTTGTTGTTATTGTATATCCTACTGGAACCGCTGTTGTACATCCTATTGGAATTGTAAAGTACTAGTGATCATAATATTAATCAATTCTTCCAGAGATGTACTTAAACCGTGATAAGAAACTTCTGGTCTATATGGGAATTGTTGTGCATCCTGGAAACTATCATGCAAGTGATTCTATTTATTATCCTATTCAAAACTAAAATTAGATTGATCAGTCCAACTTTGGTTATAGGATTGACAATAAGAGTTATTACTTCCATCCATGTCGATTTTGTTTTAATCACAATCACGAAATATAAAAAAGATCACGAAATAACAAAAAATTAACCAATTATGAACAAATATATACAAAACACTAATTAAAATAATAAACAAAAACTAAAACACTGCACTCCACAGTAATAGCACCAAAATTGATAGCATCGCGTCGTAACACTAGTTAAAATAAACTAGACTACTAATATAGCAGTGGTGAGTCTAGGTTGATCATACAAAGAGTGTGTGTTAAGTTATTGAAATGAAATTAAATGGTGTTTAGGTTAGGGGGTTGGTTGGTTTATCAGACAAGAAAATAAAATGAAGCTAAACTAATAAAAGAAAATTAAAGAAAACATGCAAAAATGATGAAAGCGGTAAATTTGTTAAGAGTCTGATTCTTTTGTTCAATCTCGGCCTACAACCTAATTAAACATATTTCGATGATTTTTTGTTCTCAAACCTCTCCTAGAAACTATTAATCATAGGTTAATATATTAACTCGAGTTTCCCTTAGTTGTATTTAATCAAGATACAATAATTAATTAAACCAACCTCCCCAATAACCTAGGATGCGATCTTTAGATTCAATTGAGCAATCATATTACGAATTAGGAAAATCGGTTAATTAAGGAAACAACCACATACGATGCATCATTTAACCTAGGTTTTGTTATTTCTAATGATTGTGAACCATTAGTCACTACAAATTAATTTTAACATAACAATTACGAATTAAATTGAATATTATAGCAATGGGTTTGTAATAAAACGATCCAATGAATGCATTAAATTCATCTTTTCATAATACCCAAATCCATACACATTGGATAACGAAATCAATTTCTAAAGAGAGAAACAAACAACAAATACAAGGAAGGAATGGTTAACGGGTTGGCATTGATATTACCTCCGAATTAGCGTCGAGAAGCTACCCCTCCATGAGTCTTTCATGGTGGAGAGCTTCCATCACTCTCTTTGTGCTCTCCTGAATATCTCGCCTTTCGGCTGACAACACTTAAAACTTTCATCTGAAAAACACTTTTTTTTTCTAAAACCCTTGCATCGTCACGTGTCTATTTTTATTAAAAAATAGGGTTTCAGGTGGCATATGTGTGAAAGTTCCATGCAAGGTGAGTCACACCCATGACATGTTGTGTCATGGCCATGCATCATTAGTCACACCCTTGACACTTTGTGTCACCATTACTTGCATTCTAATTACTTCACTTGATTTTCTACAATGTATACTCTTCATCTTCATGTATTTTCTTATCTCCTCTTACTCTAATCCTTCTTATTCTTGCTCCATGAAGACAAGTGAATATGGATCTTCAGAAAACGACCCTAACTATAGTGATTTCAACTCACTTTAGCTCTATTGTTTCTAAATTGCGCCTAAAACTGCATATGAACTAAAGTGAGTATCTTAAGCAATTTCATATCATTAATCACTAAGTGTAATGGAGTCAATATTTAATCATTTAAGCACAAAACATTGGGGTTGCACTGGTGCATTATTGGTCTTCCATGAAAAATTAGGATGGCTTCTCCAACTAGTATTGTAGGTATTTGAATACGGATCATTTCGCTCCCTTAGTTGAAAATTGTTAAGTACGTTCACTTGTTCCTCCCTATCAAAAGGTTCATAAGAATATGTACAAACATTGGCTCTATGACCATAAGTTCCACATATACCACAAGCTTCTTGATTTGGAACGTTATAGGTTGGCCTCGTAGTTAGCATCATTAGATGCCTCGTTAACGCAGGTAAATACATAGCCAATTCTTAATTCAAGCTCACTTTATAAACTACAGCTCTTCTTCCCCACATGCTCTTTTATTGAGAATTATCCCCTAACATTTTTAAGATTTCTTATGTTTCTTTATCCATCCTCTCTCCTACAGCTCCTCCTGCTGCATTATCCACCGTGTACTGACACTGTTACGTCAACCCATCATAAAAGAATTTATTTAGCATGTGAAGCTAAAAATGATGGTGTAGACATTGTATCAGCAAGAGCTTAAAGCATTCCCATGCCTCATGGAATGACTCTCCCTCCATCTGAGTGAAGGTAACTATCTTGGTGCGTAGCTCAGATGTCTTTTTATGGGAACATAATTTTCCCATGATTTTATTATACACCTCTTCCAATGTAGACAATGAATTGGGTGGAAGGGTTATTAGTCATGCCTTGGCCCGATTCTTTAATGTCTATGGAAGGCTCCTCATCCTAATTTGATCATCATTTAGGCCATCCAAAAGGAATGTTTAAAGAGTGGTATAGAATTCCTGAATGAAATTTAAAGAGTCTTCATTAGGAACCCCAATGAAAAATGGTAGCATGTTGTAATGGATGCTTTTCAATTTGTAATTTCTAGCTGCCTCTCTCAAATTTATACACAACGTCGCAGTACCAATCCCTAGCCTGGTGTACTCCTTCATCACCAGCTACCCTTCACCCATCTTGTGGTTATTCACTTGATCTTCATGCTTTGGTCCCTTGCGATTATGTTCAAAGTCCCTTTGAGGTCTTTGTCTTCAATGTACGTTATTAATAAAAGGGACTAGTTCACTATCCAAAGATCTCCATTCAAGCATAACCAAGTGAATTCACTACCTAAAATTCTCCCACCTAGTACAATAAAACATGCTTGCATGAACAAACACAAACAATTAAAATCACTTAAGCAAATAAAACAATCAAAATTAATTTAAGTTTAAATGTTAAACACCTCCCCGACAATGACGCCAAAAACTTGTCGTGCCCAAAAAGTGATAAAAATTACTTTGGCTATCCTACTCGCAAGTATACAAGGTAGTTGTAGTTATTACCTAAGGTCGTCTCCTATAGAGATGAAATTGGTTAACTAAAATTAATTTTGAATTAAAAAACAATGCAATCCTAAACATTCTATCCTGATTCGTTGAGTGAAAGATTTAAAAAAAATCATAAAATTAGAATGAAAAGTAAAATGATTCTACCAGAAACAAAGACAAATAGATTAATTTAAATGGAAGACTCTTGATAATTAATTTCACTAATTTAATCTCCTATGCATGATTAAGGGGAATGATTGGATAATTTTCTTACTAAAATTAATAGTTGGGTTCTAAATTAACTCGAATAATGAACTAATCGAACTTTCGTATTCAACAATTTATCATTCGAATTAATTAAAAAAGCTTGTCCACTAATTGCCACTTAAGTTAACATATTTCTAGTTCTTAACCTAAACATCTATAGTTTCTCATTCCATATTAAACTTCTCTCGATCCTTCGTTTAATATTAAAATGATGCAAGGTTTGGTCATGCCATTACATCCATTCAGCTTAGAAATCACAGTAATTAATAAGACAATAAAATCGTAATTCATTCATCTATAGTTGAATAAAATAGATAAATTAATCCTCAAGAAAAAAATTTAGCCCATCATAGCATAAACATGGTTCATCATTCTCAAATACTTAAATCCCATATTCAAGAATAAAAAAGAAGTATCAAAGCAATAAAATAGTGAATAATGGACTATCAATCTTTAGCATAGAATAAAAGTTCAAAAGACAAAGATAAAAGTGTTCAATAATAATAATAGAGAGGAAACAATAAATGACAAACAAAATAAACCCTTGGGTCAGAAAGCCGACCATGGATCTCCTACCTAGCTTAAAACTCTAGCATTGGCTCTCGCCTTTTGCCTTTGCTCTACTCCTCATTCGATTGCTCCCTATTATGTTCTTCTTCTTTTTCCCTGCCTCTACTCTCTAGTTTTTATCTCCATCTCTCCGCCTCACCTCTCCCTCCGTTCTTTTTATTCCGGCCAAATCTGTCTCTAATATGAGCGAAGTATAAATAATGAGTATCTTTCCCCCACCACTGCCCTCTCTTATGTCTATTTGTAGTATGTTCCTAGGACTAGGGTTTTGTTCCCTTTTAACTTACATATGCCATGTAGATTAAGTGGAATGTTGTTCACTCTGTATGAAAGTTATGGTTATGACTTAAAATGTCACAACCATGATATGCTATTAATATGCACAGTTGTGACTTAACATGTCACAACAGTGACATGTTTAATATCATACACAGTTGTGAGTTAATATGTCACAATCATGACTTTGTGAATTAGCATTACCGGATAAAGAAGCGTGAAGCACACAACTGCTGGAAGAAGAACGTTGCCAGTGGAAAGATGAGAGAATGGCAGCTAGTGAGGTGAAGAATGTGAAGCATGCAGCTAGCTGGATGAAGAACGTTGCAGCTAGCACCGTGAGCATGCACGGGAGTTGCATGGTGTTGGCATCACTGTGAAGCATGACAGCTGGAAACATGCATAGGAAGGTCACCGTAAGAAGCATTAGATGGGTTGTCAATGTGAGAAGGCATGAGCTAAAGTGAGTGTGACATGTAATTAACTAATGTTTCATACAATTAACGTGGATGATCATGCCATTAACTAATGTTTCATGCATTTAACGTGAATGACCATGCCATTAACGTGTGACACCTATTTTCAAGCATAATTCTTCTTATCTTTTATGCCACATTCAAAAAATAATCCAATTAAGATTCATGCAACATCCGTGCCATTTTCACTCAATTCATATTAAAATTGAATTAAATTACAACCAATTTCAACATTTGAATGCAAGCAAAATCAAAAAGAATTAGACATAACAATCCCCCCTTTAATAGTGTAGAACTGACCCCCGTTAACATAGAAATGGCTAGGTTAGCATTAATGATAAGAAAAATCCCCTCTCCCATAATCTGGTAATTTTCCTTGATTGATTTCAATTGTGAATTTTGTGTTGCTCAATTTTAATTCCTTTTGCGTTAAATTCCTAAATTACATTCCCGCTAATCAAATTCTCGTGTTTAATTTCTTATTCAATTTTATTTTCATTTTAAAAATTTTTCTAGCCTTAGATAACCTAGAATTAGATTAGTTCAAATTACTCGTAGGACCAACCCTTCACTTACTACAAATCACAACCAGTGCACTTGCGGTATTTGAGGGCCATAAATTGTAAGCTTGCCAATCAGATAACAGTAACCTTGGTCAAATAATCTGTGCTTATGAGATTATTGCTTAGATTGGTCTGTTTTTGTCATTCGTAAGGCGACTGTCTGATTAAACTTAGAAAGCATCTCCTAGGTAATCAAATAACTAGTAATTAACGTGCTTTTCATAAATAACCATGACCTAAGGAGAAACTGGGATTAACAGAGCTTATTGTTAATATACGACCAATAGTTCAAAGAGAGTTGTGAAGACAACAATTAAATGAAATATGTTTAATTAACTGTAAGTTGTGATAGAAACAAAGAACCGATTCCTTAACGAATTAATCACCTTCATCATTTTTGCATGGTTTCTTTAATTTATTTTTATTAGTTTAGTTTTATCTTATTTTCTTATTTAAACCAAACGAAACCCCCTCTAAAACCTAAACTGTTGGGCCCTAAATTTTTATTTATTTTAGTAAGCATGAATTGAATGAATTTGGTGATCTTGTGGATAAATCTTTTTAATTGGAGATTTATT
>JAOQMS010000007.1:5103032-5127419 GCA_027563885.1 Erythroxylum longipes
TTTCCTAATCTCTCCGATTAATCTCACGTGTACCCGTTTCTATAATTCAACCTGTTATATGGAAACGGGATGTTACAATGATATTTTAAACTCACCTTCTAAATTTTATTCTTGAGTTAATGAGAATCTGATTGTTTATGTGTTTATTGGATATCATTGCGGTTTGATTCTATGATTGCATAATTCGATAATAAACTAAGAGGGTGAATCGAATGAAAAATGATTAAATTGGACTAATGAGAGTTAGGTGATTTAATAGAAACTATAACTACATCAAATCGATAACTTGTACGAAGAGAGATCTTGTATAAGTTTCTAATAGTTTAATAGAGAACTTCAGAACTAATTAGTGTTTTGGATACGTTGTGAATTGAGAGATTGCAACCTCCATAATTTAATAAGGGTTTATGATTTAGGGTTTATGGTTATAACTCGAGAGAGAGTAATAAACCCTAGGATGATCTAGAACCAACAATTCAATAATTCATAATCAGTTAGGTCAGCATTAAGGATAGGTAAAATTCCCTTTCTCTCAATTGGTAATTTCCTTTGGTTGATTCTTGGGTGTGTTTCAAACTACTTAATAATTAGTATTTTTGTGTTTGATTCTTAATTTGATTGATTGAATTAAAGTCTCGTATTAGTTTTGTTGCATCTTGAATTTCTATTATTTGTTTCTAGCCTTAGATTTTAGTATTAGATTAGTTCCCTACTCATGGGATCGATACCATTGATACTATACTAATGAACCCTACGTTTGCATATTATTGAGGGTTAATAATTAAAACTTACACATAACCAAACGTTAATCAGTGGTCGACCCGATCGAGCTTGGCTTGGCCTGGCTCATAGCTCAACTATAACTTTAAAAAAATGACTTCGTTTTTTTTATGTTTTTTAAATATATATATAAGGTGGGGTAGGTTGGTTACAATCATTTAAATGCTAATTTCTACTAACTAAAAGGTCGTATTTATGATGATAGCATTTTAGAGATTTCATAACTCCTTTTTTTTAATTTAGAGGCCTCATAAGGCCATCTATTAATATAAAAAGGGAGTCAATTATTCAATATGAGAGTCTTCTAAATAGATTAGTTAGTATGTTAATAATCTTATTCAAACAGTAGTTAATTTTCTAGTTCTGGATTACGTGTTCAAGTTGGTTTGCAAGATTCTACTCATGTAAGTAATTGTAACACATTTAGTTCTTATTGATAGTTTATGTCCTACAGCTAATTATTTGGTTATAAGCTCAATTACCCTCCTCCCACTGAGGCCTCTGATTCCAGGATTGTTTCCCCCACGCTTGGAAGTTCTTAGAGTAGGAGCTAGCAGGTGGAACTCCACACTTCGTAGTTTCTTTATTGATTGGTAAGTGGCATTCCCTATAATGAAGCAATGGGCCATTAGTAATTGGAAATCTATGGGACTGTAAGATATCCTCATAAATACTAATGATGTATTTCTATTTAAGTTTTCCAATCTGGATGATGCCAAGAAGGTTATTCAGGCAATACCATGGAATGTATGGGATAAGCCCTTAATTGTACATATTGGAGACCTAGATTTAGAGTGGAGGAAATTAAACATTATATATTCCATTTTTGATATGCATTTATAGAATTCCACTCAAGTATTATACTACCTTTGGACTTAGTCATATTTTAAGCTTCTTTAGAAAGCCTATATTCTTAGATCAAGTTACAGCTAAGCTAAAGAGGATTTAATTTGATAGAATTTGTGTTTTGCTTTCCTCTATGAATGATTTACGTGAATGCATTCCCATCATTTGACTAGATGAAAGCTTAGAACCATATAAAGATAATGCAAGAGTTTAATATGCTTGGAAAACACATTTCACCACTAAAAAAATTTGGAAACCAACTAGTGGAACATTTAAAATTGGAGAGTATCAAAAGGTCATGGTACTTTGTACAGATGAGGATGGTCTGACAACACAAGTTATGGATGTCTGTGATCATGAAAACTCTCAAACAGTGGTAAATAAATAGTAGCCTCAGTATTTCTAGTGCGGAAAAGAATTAGATTTTAATACTCAATGAGGCTTTGTCAATATATGAGCATAATGTAACTGAACAAGGCATTCCAAACAGAATTATAAAGCATACAAAAGAACTTGAACCTATAATTGGAAGGAGAATAAGTAGGAAGAAAAAGGCCCTAACTGGGGAATCTAAATAATGATTATTCTAGCTTGGAACATTAGAGTTACTAATGCCGCTCACAAAAAACTTTTGGTTAAAAGCTTGCTAGCTGAAAATAAAGTGGTTATGGTGGGAATTTTCGAGACTTAAATGAAGCAACATAATTTTAATCTTCTTCAGTTTTTTCCAAAGCATTGGAATCTGATATCCAATCATATGCATCATCTAAATGGAATAACCGCAGTTGTGTATGACTATTCTATTATCAATGTTACTATAAGGTTCACCTCACATCAATTGATTCATTTAAAAGTCTATAATAAGAAGTTGAGTATGTCAATCCTTATATATTTATGCTTATAATAGTATATATTGGAGATCCTTTTTATGGAATCAGCTCAAGTCATTGACATATACATCTTTGCTTTCTTAGCTAATTACATGTGAGTTCAATGCTTTCATCAATCCTAAAAAGACACAATGTGCCAAATTTATATGTATCCATTACTTTAATCTGACATAATGTCGATTTGATATTCAGTTATTTGACTTACCTTATGGAGGAAACTTATATACTTGGCATAATAAACAAGTAGGGGAATAATTTTATTAGGAAAAAACTTGATAAGACTATGGAAAATCACTTGTGATTCTCCACTTATCCGAGAAGTTTCTCCACCTTCACAAACCAAAGTATCTTAGTCCATTATGCTATTATCACTCATCTTGGTTATATAAAACCCCTCTTCCCCTTTAGATTAAATAACTTTCTTGCTGATCTAACTAAGTTTGAGTTCTACATTGTGAGAGATTAAATGTTTTCATGTGAGGATCTAAAAAATTTGTATTATAGGAAGATTTCACTAATTAAAAAAGAGATGAAATTGGTCTTTCAGAACAACATAGATAACACTCATCATCTCCTTGAAACTGCTAGAACTTCACTTGAGAGAATTCAAACTGAGTTATAAAATGACCCCATATCTGTTGACCTTCAAAATCATAAAAGGTTAGTTATGTAACATATCTCTAGTACACTGATGTGTGATCATTCATTAAGGTAACAAAGATCTTGGATGGAATGGATAAAATGGGATGAAAATATAACTTTCTTTTATAGAGCTGCTTTTATGAGGAAAAATATCAACAGGATCATCTCCTTGCAACTAAATAATCAGGACCTAAATTCCCATCAATTGTTGCTTTAAGGAGCTTTTGAGCATTTCTCAAACATCTTGACAGCTTCTACTAATGCTACCTCTTCTCATTCACGTTTTAAATAAATTATATAGGATTGTATTACTCAATAAAAAGCAAAAACATTAAGCAAGCCTCTCATAGTTCAGGAGATTGAAAACTCCTTAAAATCTTTAAATCCTCATAAGTCACTGGTCCTGATAGCCTTAGACCTTATTTTTTCAACAAGTCTTAGAATATGACAAAGAATATCGTAACTGATGTTATACTATAATCTTTCAACAAAGGAAAGATATTATTTGAAATTAATAGCACTTTTGTTACCCTCATTCCTGCGAGAGGTCTGATTTTGAGGGAGAGAGAGTCTAGTTAGCCTTTCCCCTTCTAAGAAGTGCTCACTTATCTTTATGTTGTGTTTATTAGCATTCCTTTAATCCCCAAGAGCCTTATCTCATTATTCTAAAGAAGAGGTCAGCTTGGAGAACTTTTAGGAAGGCTTTGAAGGGGAGCTTGCATATAAAAAGTTTATGCAATTCTTTATCTCTAAAAATAAGATTTCCTAACCATATAATAGTTATTCCATCCCCCATTTTCCATTGAGCCTGCTCTGAACAATACACCTTTTGCTATATTATTACCAATGTAATCATAAAAAGAAAATTTTTCATTAAAATCAATTCCATTTCGGTTAGACAACATAGATAGTTTCAATTTGTATGCAAATTAATTACCTTTTTTCTGTATTATGCTCACTTCGATCTTGCTTCTTATAGATGAGTTCTCTGACTCTTAACCCATTTCTTATTGCAACACTGTGTATAAAATCATTTCCAAAACCTTGGCTCAAAGTTTGAAAGAAGTTCTTAACAATTGTGTTGACATTTCCCATAGAGCTTACGTACTAGGAAGAATTATGGTTAACAATATTTTATTAATGCAGGAACATGTTAGAACCTATTCTAATAGAAGAGGAAGCAAGAATTGCATCCTCAAAATAGATTTAAAGAAGACTTATGATAATATGGATAGGGATTTTATTTTAAACACTCTTCATATATTGGATTTTCCTACTACTTTTATTTAGTGGATCCCACAATGCATCACTTCTCCTTCTTTTAAAATCTTGGTGAATAGTCAGCCTAGTAAATCTTTTAAAAACTCTAAGGGACTTGGACAAGGAGATCCTATATATGCTTATATTTTTCCTCTTATTATGGAAGTCTTCAACAAGAGACTGAAGAGAATTATGGAGAGAACAAGGTCATTCAAGTTTCATTCCAGGTGCAAGTATTAACAAATCACTAATTTATGTTTTGCAGATGACCTTATACTTCTCTTCAAGGTTGATCACACTTTCGAATGTGATCTTATGAAAACCTTAAGAATCTTTAGCAAGCTTTCTAGTATGGAAACAAATTAATTTAAAAGTTGCTTCTATTTATCCAAATCAGTTACAGAAAAAGTACCATGATCAACTTTGCAATTGGCTTCAAATTTCAAGTGAAATAATTGGTTTAGAAAGTAAGAATTGGTAACATTCATGTTGACTTCTTATATTCTTCTACCTTTAAGGAAGTAGGAATGAATCCACTCGACCTATAAAGAGTTCCAATCTCTAGAATCCAACAAAGTCTTTTTAGAATCAGTGTTTAGTTAGCAAGTTTAACTGAATAAATATTTAAGCCCCCTTCAGTTTTTGGATAACAAATATTTGACTTTTTAATTTTAGCACTTCCCTTTGAACCATTCAAATGCATAGTTCCATAAGAATTTCTTGAATATTTTTTCTATTATCTTAATGACATTCCTGGAGAGAAAAATATGTGAACTTTAATAGATGTGCAAAGAGTCAAGAACCGAATTTATGAGTTGAAGTTTCCTTATGAAGGATAAGGAGTGATTTGGCCAGGAGTTGATTCTTCTTTGAATTTTCTCTATAATTGGATTGGATTTGAGGAATGTGAGTCTTTTTTTTGAAACAAGTAGACCCAGGTATTGAAGAGGTGGTGATTTGTCCTTCATTTCAGTGATTAAAGCAATTGAAGAAGCCAAGTTGGAAGCTCTTTTGAAGATAATGAACTAACTTTTGTTGAGGTTAATCTGTAATCTAAAGAGAGCTTTGAATTTGTGAAGATCCTTCATATAACTATGGATAGAATCCAATTTGGAACTACAAAAAAGAAGCAAGTTATCTATAAAAGAAAGGTTAGTTAACCTGATTTTGTTGCATTTTGAATGGTATTTGAATCTTGCATTAAAAGCCACTTTATGATTGATTATAGAGTTGAGCATTTCCATGTACAAGATGAAAAAGGTTGGGGAAAAGAGGTCCCCCTACTTAAGACCCTTCTAGTTTTGAAATATTGTGAAGGGCTCCCATTGATCATAACTAAATAACTAGTAGTGGAGATGCATTTTTTGATCTAACTAATGTATTTTTTTGGAAACCTGTAACCCTTCATCATTTTCCATATGAAGTTATAACTAACACTATCAAAGGCCTTATGAAAGTTGAATTTGATAGTGCAATTGGGAGTTGAATTGTCTCTTAGATACCTTTTAATAAGTTCTTACAAAATTAAAATGTTGTCAGCAATTTGCCAGTTGTAGATGAAAACCCCCTGGTTGTGATTGATGACTGGAGTAATTTTTATTTTCAATCTTGATGTAAGGACTTTTTAAATGATTTTGTAAAGAAATTTTATGCATGTAATAGGTGTAAATTCATTGAAGCAAGTGGGATTAGAACCTTTTGGTATTAGACATGAATTTCTTGTTGATTTTTTAAGAAGCACACCTTTAGAGAAGAATTCTTTTACTGCATGTTTAACAAAAGTACTTGTAGTCCCCTAGGATTTTTGGTAGAAGAAGCCATTTAGTCTGACATGACCAGGAGCTTTAATACCATCCATCTTAAATATAGCTTATTTGATCTCCCTATCCTTAACAAATTTAGTTAACATTATAAAACTCGCTTTATTATCTTCGAAATAAATTCAGTAAGGGTTGTATAAGAGGCTATTGCTAAGATGGGGGTTTTAAGCAATTTGTTGAACTAATTCATAGCCTTTAGTTGAATGTCCATGTGGTTTTAGATTAGCACTCCCTCATTGTTTGTAATTGAGCAAATCTTGCTTCTGTTCTTTTGGGCTAAGATTGAATTGAAAAAGAACTTAGAGCAATGATCACCATTTTTTAGTCAAGTTACTCTAGCTCTTTCTTGAAGCAGAGAATTATGATTACTAGCAGTAAGCATATAGGTAGAGAGAGCCTGCTTTTCTTTAGCTAGAAGGGAAGGATCATGTGGTGATAGTGTAAAGATTTTCTGGATTTCAGATAGTTCAGTTTTAGTTTTTGATAGAATTTTGTTAATGAAGCCCTTTAAGGAGTTTAGGAACTTAAGTTCCCTTTTGATTGCCTTAAACTTTTGAAAAAACATGAATTGCTTGATTACCCTAAAGAAACAATCAGTACCCTTCTTGCAAACATCATTGAAACTCGGATCTTTGCCTAAGTTATTTTTGAAATTGAATGGAAACTTGCTAGCAGCCAGCTTAAATAGATTTTTTATTTTAATTGGGGCATGATCGGAGAAGAGAGGATCTTGGAATATTGCTTAGCTAATAGGGAATTGAGCAACCCATTTGAAATTAACGAATGTTTGATTAAGTTTCTTTTGGATGAACCAACTTGAGTTTTATGTGTTTGACTAAGTGTATTGGTGGATTATGTATTAGTTCTATCACACACAACTTATCTACACATTGTTTGAAATCCTTAGAGAAGTTCCTAAGATTGCAGTTGCCTTGAGCCTCAGACTTGTATAGGATTGAGTTAGAGTCACCACAAATCAACCAAGGTAAGCCAATATCTCTGTTAAAGGTGTTAAGATCATTCCATAAGTAAGCTCTTTAGAACCAAAAGTTGCTGGCATAAATGAAGGAAATAATAATGTTAGTTATCTCTTACAGAAAGGATAGTCTTAAATGTATAAACTGGTTAGTAAAATTGAGAATATCCACTCTAATAGCATCACCCTTGTAGCAAATCATAATTCTCTCATGTGTTTGTTATGAGAATTTAGTAATCTGCTTCTAACAAGATCCCAAAATATTTAATTTAGCAAATTCTTTCAAGTAATCCTACAATTGGAGGCTTCTCCCTCTTGACAAAATCCGGTAAAGCAGCTTGCTTTGTAAAGCAATTTAATCCTTTGACATTCCACACAATGATTGACATATAAAAATAGTTTTTTTTTAGCCTTTACCATTGCTCCTCTAAGATCTTCTACTTTCTAAGGTTTGAGATGGCTTATTTAAGTCCTCATGTTCTGTGCAAATATCTTACCTATCTAGGTTACTTGGGTGAGTGAGTTTTGGCTGTAGGAGTTTCAATTTTGGTTTCAAAAGTTGGTGAAGAGTCATGTCTGGATTTTTCACTAGAAGAAGCAAATCTAACTATTATAGTCACGGAAGACCATGTTCAATAGTAGGGTCTATAGTTATGGAAGGTAAGTTATTTGAAATTTTATGGTTTCTAAGATAGATCCTTAATTAATATCAAGAGCTTCAACAAAAGTGTGTTCAATTACATATATAAGAGTCTCAGCTTCTATTGGGGGTATAATATTGGTATTGCCTATAGACTTGGTGCTAATCAGTTCTTCCTTAGCCAATTCATTCCCCTATTAACTCTAGATAACACCCTATTTAGAGGTATTTCCCAATTGCCTCCTATATTTGATTTCTCTTTCGTAATCTCATAATAGGTATCTCATTTGGAAGCTCTTTGGAGAGTTCAACACTCACACATATACTAGCATATTGTACTTATTTTTTCTATGCAGTATTCTCACTAATACAGAGGGGTTTCCCTATGAATCTAGTAAGGGTACTTAATCCTTGTGTAGTCCATTATTCGAGGTGGATGTTTTGGAAATTAATCTAGAGAGGTATGTTATAGACTTTATTAGATTTTAGCTTTAAGCCAGGCTACTAGACTTATAAAAAAACTATTTGGTTACCAACATGCTAAGGGCCTTCCTCTAGAGTTGTGTAAGATTGACAGACCGTGTTAAAGGTAACCAGGATGAGATGATCTTCGGTTAGAAGGAAATTGTTTTTCCATAAATGGTGAGCCCATTTATGGAAGATTGGGAAGCTGGTGTGTTGATAAAAAAAGAAGCCAACAAGTGTAGTTTCCTAGCTACGTGCGCCCTCTTCTATTATTATAATCTTAGGATAAACAATGAGCTTACCATATATCACCGTGGGGGATTTGAAGATGGGATTCGATGCTTGGTGATCCCCTACTACTTACTTTTAGCTTTTTCTGGGGTGTGAAGGCTGTAAGTGATGTAGTGGAGGTGGTGTCAGGTAGGGCTTGGTTTAGGGAGGATCAAGAAGGATTTGGTAAGCAATGTTATGAATTCATCCTTGTCATTTTCGTCTAAATATGGCATTATCCAGGACCAAAGCTAAGAAGGGAAATAAACAACGCTGGCAGGTATAAAAAGATGAAAAGTAATAGTTCAAAATGGAACAGAAAGATGGTGGGAGAGTAAATATGTTATGGTGGGACTAGAATGCCCCTGGTAAGAATAGTTTTGGTTTTCCAAAAAAAGATGCATTAGAAGAGGAGGAAGAGAGGGTGTAAGAGGAGGAAGGTAAACTAGAAGTGTACCAGAGTCAAGCTAACCAAGTTTGTATGAAGCTCCTAAGTTGCCATAATCCCAAGTTACCTCTTGAGTCGCCATTCTCTCAATATAGCTTGAACTTACGTGCATGAAGATAGGAATATATTAGTAAAGTGTCGAGTTGAAATCCATACAAATCATATAAGGTTTAGTAATGTTTCTACTGAGGTTTTTGAGATTGTTCCAAAAGATTCTTCTCTAAAAGGCAAAAATGTTGGCATATATAAAAGAAATGATCATGTTTATCTCCTTCTGTAAAAAGAAAATGCTAAAGTGTAGGGCCTAATAATTTGAATCCGGCAAATCCACTTGAATATGATCAACTATTAGAAAATTATAATTCTTCCATTAGCATGATGAGAATGTTTCATAAGCATTTTCCATTGGTCCCACAAATACTCAATTTGCTAATAATTTATAACTGTTATTAATTTACCAATATTTTATAACGTTATTTTTTGTTTCAAGTAATCCAAATATAAGAGGCTTTTTCCTCATAACAAAATCCCTTAAAGTTAAAAGCTTTTTAGGGTAGTTTATACCTCTAACATTCCAAGTTAAAATTGACATATTATTGAAGCTTACCTTTAGAGCTTTTCCCTTTACCTCTTTGAGATATTTTTTCTCACCACAATTTAGAATTGTATAGTGGTTACCTCAGCATCGATATCCATTTCTATGTTAGTTTGACATTTTGGAAATGTCATAGTTTACTTGTCAGCAACAGGTGGATTAAATTGGGAGTTTCAAAAGATTTGATAAAATTGTAATGAATTTCTACAGTTGTTAACCATATTACCAAATTGGGAACTATTGCATTCAGTACTATCTTCAGTTATAGCACAAGGTTCCTTTGAGAATTTCCTATTATAGATATTTGTTTGAGAATTATTTAAATCCTTGATTTTCTAATTTTTCATATCCTCTATGTTCTGATCATTCCTCTATAAAGTTTCCATAAAATCCCTATTTTAGACCTTTGTTCTAGCTTCATTCAAGTATTCAATGTTCTGATTTTTCATAGCCTCCATGTCATGATCATTACTCTTGAAACCCATTAATTCTTGGTAACTACTAGATTTGAATAATCTCCCAGTTGCTTTGCACATCTTACCTTTGGCTTTAGGAGGAGGTTTCCAATGATAGGAGATTACAATGCTATCTTTTTAGAGTTTGTTTCTATCAATCTCATTATGGGGATTTCAATGGGAGTTCTTTGGATAATTTTATGCTAACAAAAATTTAAGCATATCATATCCTCTTTAATATCATCAAGATATCATCAAAATACCAAAGTATGTTCAATAAAAATAATCACTCTTTAATAGCCTCTCGGGTCACGATCGTGCCTCTTCCATTAGTAGAGTCGTGATCATGCTGAGGCATGATCGTTACTTCCCTTCTTAACCAGTATAGTCATGATCGTGCTAAAGTGCAACATGCTTTGTTTCTTTTTCTTCTTCCGAACTACTGCAATTCTTCTCTTCTTCTTCATTCAACTAATTAGACTTTCTAAAATCTCTAACTTATCTCAACCTCATTTTCGACTTTCATTTAACTCTAAACATTCATAAACAAGTCTAAAAATCCTTTTTTTTTCAAAATCATCAAGAACATAAATTCACATGCACGCATATATTCCATGTCTTCTACATTTTCATCATTCATTTTTCTGCACTTTAATTTTCTGTACATTCTCTATTTTCAATTCCCATTCAGCTTAACACACTCATAAACAGATCAAAACCATGATTAAACACAAACAAAAAAAACAGAAAACCATGCACGTATCTCTTCACATAACTCTGCATGTTTTCTGCATGCTTTTCTACACTTTTTTTTAGCATTCTTTTCATTGATTTATTTTTTCTCACATCCCTACATCAAATTGAACCTATCCTTTTATCTCTAAACTCATTTCATTACCAAGATGATTTTTGAATGAGTTTGGTCAGGTGTAAAAAAAGTCATGAGTGTGAATCTCATCTCTCACGTCCGTGATAAGAGGTGAATATTGCGATTGTGCTTTGTCACAATCGCAACTTTGATGGTTTGAAGACACAGTGAATAATACTCAGTGAAACAGAGTATATAAGAATAATTTCTTTCATGAATTTCTACACTCTTCTCTTACAAATTTTCAGTGATCTTTCAACTCCAAAAATCATTTAAACACTATCTTATAACATCTTGATCCTCAAAAGACTCAAGCAAAAATATCATCAAACTCATCCTACGTCCACAGTAAACATGAAAATGTCCATTTTTACATGATAATTTGATATCAACTAAATCACCAAATTTGTCTTATAAATCAATCGCCTAGAAAGATTTATAGACACTTACTTAATAAAAATTCAAATTCTTCCACAATCTCAAGAAACCCTAATTCTTTATACAACCACATACATCATCTTAAAGGTGGTTTAGATTAGGTTTTTCTTGAGGCAAAAGAAATGGATAACAAGTAGGAGTATAAAGGTAGATGGAAACAAGGTTTTTCTTTAGTGAAGGTTCGGTGAATCAAAAAAATCAAAGAAGAGAAAGTTTGAAGAAGAAAGCCACGAAAGAGATAACTAAGTTAAGAAGCAATAGTAACTTAGTCAAGTTTAAAAAGGAATGAGACTTGGTCTTCTCAACATAATAATATAATAAAACTTAATTTAATAAGTGACACATATCACTTATCTATCTCCCAAAGCTTTAAGTAGTTTTACAAATAAAACTAGTCTATTCATCTTCAATTTTTCTCCAAATGTCTCCAAAATTTTCACTACCATCTCTTAAGAATTCCTATATTCATCTATATAAAAATCATTCATTATCGTTTATTCTTTTTTCTGTTTCCATTCATCAATTTACTCACCACTTGACATTTTTCATTAACTAGTAATACTTAACATTTTTTGAAAATTTTCCTAAAATTCACCAAAAATATTTTAAATCACAAGGTTCACTCTCCAAATTAGTTTTCAATACAAATAATTCACAATTCCAATTACAATCACATTTATAGATCAATTATACCCAGAATGTCAATGAAGGAATATACAATCATTTTAATGTGTGCAAAAATTCAAATTCACGTGCGTATATGCTCACATGATGCATGAGCATGAAATGCATTTGTCTTAATCTCTCTTTGATCTCACATGTACTGAATTTTAGGGTTCTAATCTATAGTATGGGAATAGGATGCTCTATTTCATTGATTTTCATCAAGAAGCAATCGATAGTATCATGGTTGTCTTGTCTACATAATTCACATATATGTTGAATTGCTTTAACTATAGCTAATAAAGAGGCTTTTATGCCATTGAGTTATCAGGTTAAACTATTAATCTTTGCCTACATTTCTGTAATCGAATCAACAGAAATGGCTCCCTTCTGGTAGCAAAAAGTTATTTGTTGTCTACTTCTATCTAACATCCAAAGACAATTATTACTCACCATCTCTTCTATCAATTCCTTCACTTCATCAACTATTTTTCTCATTAAAGATCCTCCAGATGCCACCTCAGTGGTTCCCCTTGTAGGTGGATTAACTCCATTATAAAAGGTTTGCAATAGGAATTATTTGGGTAAGTTATGTGAGGACATCTCCATTGCAAATCCTTATAAAATTCCTATACTTCATAAAGTGAACCCCAATTATTTTTTTTAAATTTGTTATCTGCTTTATTAACTCTATCATCTTTGTAAAAGGGAAGTACTTGTCTAAAAATGCATGCACCATCTGCTCCCAAGTTGTGATGTTTGCAGGGGTTAGAGAATGATACCATTTCTTGGCACTATCCCTTAGTGTGAAGGGAAGAGCCTCACTCTTCCAATGTTCCATGATATCAAAAAGTTTCAAATATTTCTAAAAAGTTCACCAAATGGGTGTTAGGACCTTCATTGGCTAACCCATAAAACTGCACACTTGTTAGCATCATATTCAACAAAGTTGGCTTGATCAACAAAGTTGGCTTGATCTCAAATGATAATGCTTACACTGGGGGTCGAGTGATATGTTGATGTGTAGCATTCAACCCTGGTCTTATGAAATCCATCAAGGTTCGCTGTGTTGGAGTTGTGTAAATATAGTGCCCTGGAAAGCAAGTGTATTTACTTATAACTTAATTTTCTTCTAGTTACTTTTTGAAATGAAAATATTTATTATTAATAAAACAAAAAAGTTTGGTTTTATATGTATAAGCATAATAAAACTAGTCATAAGGCACCGAGATTCTTTTGTAAGTAATACACATATGCATAGAGATGTATAGGAAACATACATATTATTAGAATCTAAAATAATTGATTCGCAGTTAAATAATCAAGTTGGTCGCTTGATTATGGTTTAGAATGCAATGTGGCTATTTATCTCCATGTAAGTAAAAGAGTTTACTTTAAGGGAATGGTGAGTTTTATATCATGAGAGTAGTTGACTATCGATAATGGCATTATTAAATGAATCTATAATCATTTATGTTTTAAAGAATAAAATGGGTAGTTACTTTAATCTTAAAACACACACTTGAGCATTCGTTTATTATAGACCACAATCTTGATGAGTGGTGAACTCATATGTGTTTCATTATGATTTTTGATATGATTGGAGTGGAGTTTTACAGAGTATCAATCCAGTGTTTGCATGTTGGAATTATTAATTGAAACATGTATCAAGGAGCATTCACTCAAATAAAGAGTTTATAGTAATATCATCACTTCTAAATGTTTTATGGAGATTGATGATTAAACTGGCACCAGTAGTTTGATAAACTAGGTACCCTTCAAGTCTTAACACCAAAATGAGATCTTGCGTGTGAATCACTATATAGAGTAAAACAAGAGATCTAGAAGGAAAAATCAACATAAGGGTAGAACGATAATTTTACCCTTTATTGTGTGGATGGCCATAATATAGTTCATATTAGAGTTTGTAGTTCGACATCTTATTTGAAACATGTGTTCTCATAATATTTAGTAATTCAAGAGTTCAACTAATTGTCTTTAGTGGAATGACATTTAGTCAATAACATAGAATTAATTCTAATAAGATTAAATTAATTCCGGGCTTATTAGAGCTTGAATTATATAAGTCCAATTAGATTCCCCATTTGGCTTCTAGGAAGGTTATCAAGCAAAGTAAGAAATACAAATAGAGATTTTAAAGCCAATGATTGAATGTTGGGCTTACTTTAATCAGAAGCCCCAATGAACATTTAGAAATGAGCTAGACTTTGGTTTAATTTGATTAATTAGATTAACTAAGTTAAATCAAAGTTAGTAAAGATAAAAGGAGGTGGATTTTTGGTTTTAATGGGCTAAATGCGCAACTGCACATTTAGCATTGGTTTGCTACATTTAAGATGGTTTTTAACATGCTTTATCATCATTAAATGGAGTCATAACCTTATCATTAAATGATTTAATGGTTGTCTTTTAATGATAGCATGTAACCGTCCAGCATTCATTGGATTAAAGAAGAAAGAGGTGCATTTGATGGACACTTTTCCTTTTTTCATCACAAAACCAAAAATGAGATGTATCATTTTAGGTTATTGGTCTTTTCATATAGCCATCTTAAAACAAAAATGAAGAGTCTTATTTATTGGTTTCTTTATGATTGATTAAGGAAGGATATGATGCATTAGATTCACTTCACTTCTTTCTTTGAGACTTGACTGAAATTGAGAGAAAGAATACAATGGGTTGTTGAATTTTATCTCTCTCTCTGCTATTTTGCATGAGATAGCCAAAATTTGCATAAGAGGTGTCTCATCTTTGGCTTCTTTTTCTAAGGAAAAATCTCTTCAAGTTTTTTTCTCCTTTCCCACCAAAGGATCTTGTTAACTAAGTTATTCAATGAGAACAAGTGGTAGATTGGATTAGTTGAGGATACAATAACGAGAAAAGGATACATCACCTAGGAAATGATACATTATCAAAGATAGGATAGCACAGCGAGGAGTTAAAGCTGTAGCAAAGAAATTGCTATAATTCTACCATCTTGTTCTTATGTTAAATATTTTCCTTATACCGTATCATGTATGGATTGGCATGTTGATTTGGTTATATTGCTTCCGTTGAAATTTGATTTCTAAAAAAAGTTTTGAAATCTACCGTTTTAGCCAAATCTTGCATGCTTAAGTTTTCGATCCAACAATTGGTATCAAAGCCATTTTATTATACATGATTTCAGTTCTTATATGTGATGCATGGGTTGGCAACTTTTTGTATGCTGCATATTTTTATGTGATAGAAATATATGTGGTGTATATTTTGCTCTTTTGGTTGTGCATAGATTATAAAGTTACCTTGTAAGTTTGCTTTATTTGGTTTGTAACAAGGAGGGTGACCTTTCATCTTCATGTTTCCTCCTTGGCTTCATTTTTCTGTTTTCTTTGATTATGTAATGTACAAAATCATGTAATGATGAAGATGAAGAAGTTATGGATTGAAGAAATGAAGAGGTAAAGTTTCGGTTTTGATTATGGTGTCTTGGCCAAATTTCGGTTTTGTGTGAAAACTAAAGTGCTGGATTTTTGTTTAACAAATTGTTGGTTTTGTGAAAACCAAAGGGCTAGAATTTTGTTTTAACAAATTTTCAGTTCTATAAAAATTTTGTACAATAGCTTCGGTTTTTGTGAAAAATAAGTGCAGATTTTTGTTTTCTTTTGGAAAAATTTCGGTTTTGTAAAAATCAAATTTTTGTTGGAAAAGAAAGGCCATTACACTTTTTTTACCAAATGGGCCAGGTCATGTAAGTGAAGAGTTCGAAGCAGAAGATCCAAGTCCAAGAAGATTTTGTTGGCCCTAAAGGCCTTGTAATTGTATTTATGTTTCTAGGATGGACAATCAAAAGTGGCTGATTAGTTCATGTGATGAATGGATAAATGAATGCAAGTAATATGTGATATTATTTCATTGCATGTGATTTAGAAAATTGCCAACCCTAAGCTTTGCCATGCATTCATTATGTATGAGATATATAATGAAACAATATAGGATGGATAATAAATTGCATCTAGACAAGATGGTATTTATTAAAACTTAAAGCCCAAAAAGATAGAGTCAGAGAGGATGCTTATATGAGAGCCTGCGGTCTCCATATGATGGCCCATTTGCATGTGGTGAAGTGTTACTCCCCACCGAAGGGCATGAATCCTAGATCTTGCATGGTTTGGGTCTCCTAAAGAATAAGTCCACTTATTAGTAACGAATGTGACCTCTCACCGAGGCATGGTTTGTAAGTACCTTAGTGGATTAATCAAATGGTTACACACTCAATATATTTTATCAATATCCTACCCACTGTAGCTCTGTTGGTAAAAGTATGGACCAAATCCTGGTGCTTCTCAAAAGGTTAGGCATGAATACGCTTGGTAATTTTTTAAGTGGGAGGATCCCAGTTTTTCTTTTAATGGATAAGATGCCCCACTGTCATTTAGTCTGTTATAGATAAGAAAAACAACCGTGGTATAAAGTTTTAATTTTCGTTATTTTTCTTAAGTTTTGTTAAATTTATCATCATGCATATATGCATCATGATTTTATGCAAAGTTCCAATATTGTTGACTAGTATGCTCATTCTTTAATAATTTATATTTTCAGACATAATCAACCACAAAATGAATCGACTCACTTTGCTCTTGACAAATAACAAATCGGAAAATGGAGAGAATTTTAATGAATGGAGATGTAACCTTGACATTGTTCTTCAATATGAACGAATTTCATGGGTATTAACTGAAAATGAGCTTGCCTCTTTGGGTGGTGGAGATTCAACTCCTGAGCAAGTCCAACAATATGAGCGATGGCAGAATGCTGATAAGACTACTAAATGCTATATTTTAGCTTATGTCAACGGAATGTTGCAAAAGCAAATTGCTTGTATGAAAATTGTTAGTGCAATGGTTCATCACCTACATGAGATGTTTGGTGTGAGGACCAGGCCTGCAAAGGTGAAAGTTATCCAAACCTTTCATAATCTTAGACAAAAACCTGGTGAACCGGTGTGGGATTACATGCTTAACGTAATCTCTGCGGTCACTGAGGTTGAGATGCTTGGGGCGGACATGGATGCGGACACGTAGATGATTATGATCATCAATAGGTTAAACTCTTATTTTCAGCAGTTTAAGTTGGACTATGAGCTCAACAGCAAGGATTATACCTTGAGTGAGTTGATGAATACCCTCTAGAGTACGGAGGAGATATTAAATATCAAGGCTCGTGGGCTAGAAGCTAATGTAGCATCTTCTTCTAAGCCCAAGGGTAAGGGCAAGCAAAAGAAGAAGGGTCCAACGAAAAAGAAGTACAAAACAGGGGTTAAAGCCTAACCCATGAAAAAGAAGGCCAAAGCGGACACCAAGGGACCAATGTGCTGAGCAGGGTCATTAGAAAAAAAACTGTGTGGTCTACCTTGAGTCTCTCAAAAGCAAACAAGGTATGGGTTTCCTAAGTTTGTTAGGAACTAAAAATGTGGCAGATTCTGATTCTTGGATATGAGATTCAGGAGCCACTAACCATGTTTTCAATTCTTTGTAGGGGTTCTAACAAAGGAAAAGACAACATAAACATCAGTTTCAAGTCAAGATAGCAGATGGATCCTATGTTTTAGCAGAATCAGTGGGAGTAGTTATCTTGGACTTTCCTAGTGGTCATAGGTTATATTTGGAGGATGTATATTACATCCCAATGGTTGTAAGGAAGATGATTTCTATTTTTTGTTTAACAAAATTTAGTTATTCCTTATATTTTGAAAATGTTGTTTCAATATATGGGAATAAGGATTTTATTTGTAATGCAATAATTAAACAGGGATTGATCTTTATAGAACCTATTACAGGCTCACTAAACATCACAAAATTGATAAAACTAAGACAATCCAATGCCGCTGGCGTTAGTTCAAAATATCTGTAGCACCTAAGAATGGGTCTTATCAATCAGAAAAGACTTGAAAGTTTAGTAACGGATGGGATCCTTATGGGCTTGGATAATGATTTATTACCCACCTGTGAATCTTGTATTGAAGGAAAAATGACCAAGGCCTAATTTCCTTCCAAAGGAAACAGATCTGAATCTACGTTGGACCTGGTATATACTGATATGTGTGGGCCCATTAATGTACAAGATAGCGAAGGTTATGAATACTTCATAACATTTATAGATGATTACTCTAGACATGGCTATTTGTGTTTGATGCATAAAAAGATTGAGTCCTTTGAAAAGTTCAAAGAATTTAAAAACTGAAGCTGAGAAGCAGCTAGGCAAGCCATTATAACAACTTTGATGGGATCGAGGTGGTGGGTACTGATAGGTTTGAATTTTCTTATATTTTCTTATGTATTTACATGTGATTTCAATCCTATTTTAAAGATAAAATGGTCAATTTGTGTTCAATCTGTGTTGACTGTTAGGTTGGATATATTGATATATTTTTGAGACTAAAAAGAAAAATTTTCTAAAATAAATTGAAAAGCAATTGTTAAAAAAAAATTATTTGATTATGCTGTGTAAAACGCAGCAGCGCATGCGTTTAACGCAGGTAACGCAACGTTTAACCTAACGCAGTAAACACTGCTGTGTTATAAAAATAACGCAGTAGGGTTTTAAGAGGGAATTTAATTTGTTTTGTTTTCTTTGGCAGAGACGAAAGTGGCGGTAGGAAAGAAGCAAGAACGTGGGAGAGAATTAAATTGTTTTGGCAGGGACAGTGGCGGCACAACAAATACAAAGAGTGCAGACGCAAAGTAGAGGAGCAAGGCAGGCGTGGAAGCTAAGCAGAAGGAAAAACATGGAAGAGGTGGTAAATACGTATAGTATAAAATTAAATATGGAAAGCTAGGTTCCCGACACCAGTTACCGAGGCTGAATCACGGTTAAGCTATTTTTGTCATTTTAAAGTTGTGATTTCTTTTCGGATTGTTATGTTGTTGGTATTGATTTGGATGGTTTTAAGATAAATAATCTTAATATTTTATTTTGATTGTTTATTTTGAACCTATTGCTAAAATATCAATTGTAATCCATAATTGTTACTTTTGATGTTTGAAGTTGCATCTAACAATCGTTAATTGTTAGGAACAACATAACTTAGGTTTGATAACTCGAACGTGTGAGGTTACTGCCTATATTGATCATTTTCCAGTTCGTAATGCGACTGCCAAATTGAATCTAGAGATCGTATCCTAGGTTATTCGGTAGTTAGGTTTAATTAATGATCGTATCTTGATTAAATTCAACCTAAGGGAAAACCGAGATTTGTAGAGCGTTCTATTAGTCTCAGATCAATAGTTCGAAAAGAATTGTAAAGACTTTAGAATGAAGGAATATGCTTGATTGTGATTAGGCTGAGATTGACCCTAGAACTGGACTTTACTCATAGTCAACACTTTTTGCATTTTCGATTAGTTATTTTAATTTATTTTCGACAGTTTACCTTTACTTTAATTTTCTAAATTGTTTGAAACCCAAAAACTCCCCATTTTATTTCCTTGCTTCAATTAATTTCATTACAAAAATTAACTGAACATTCCCTGTGGATTCAATCCCGACTTACCGTAACTACAAATTTTAGTGTGCAGAGTCAGGTAAATTTTGTAGTGCACTCGACACGTACTGTCAAATTTTGGCGCCGTTGCTGGGGAGTGTGGTAGTTTAATTTTTGAATTTGATTTTAGTTGGTGTTTAGTGAATATATTTGTTTTTAATCATTCTTTTTGTTACTTGTAAATTTTTAATTGTCCATTAATTTTGGTGCATGGTAGTGACCAGGTCTCCTCGTAGAGAAATTGAGCAACTTGATCCAAAGATCGAGAGAACACTGCAGAGATTACGTAAGGAAGCAAGGTCGACTTTGGTTAACGAATTGGAAGCATAATCTGAAGACACAATGGCAAATCCGAGAACTTTAGGGGAGTTAGCTGCACCCGATTTAACTCATAGACCATTATGCATAACATTTCTAAATTTAGCTGAACATGTTACCTTTGAGTTAAAATCTAGATTAATTCATTTATTTGCCCAACTTTCATGGCCTTGCAGGTGAGGATGCACATAAGCATCTTAAGGAACTCGATGTGGTGTGTTTGAGCATGAAGCCTCATGGGGTGACGGACGAGTAGATCATATTGAGAGCTTTCCCGTTTTCGCTCAAAGATGCAGCAAAAGATTGGCTATTTGATTTACCTGCAGGAAGTGTGAGCACTTGGTTGGAAATGAAGAGATTGTTTTTGGAAAAATATTTTCTGGCCTCAAAGACAGCAAGTATTCAAAAGGAGATATGCAATATTAAGCAACACAATGGGGAGTCTCTTTACAAATATTGGGAGCAATTTAAGAAGTTATGTGCCAGTTGCCCACATCACAACATACCATATTAACTTCTCATCCAATATTTTTATGAAGGATTATTGCCAATGGAGAGGAGTTTGGTTGATGCGGTGAGTGGTGGGGCACTTTACGAGAAGACTCCCATGGAAGCTAGGATATTACTTGAGCAGATGGCTGCTAACACCCAACAATTCAGCTCTCGTAATGATGTTCGATAAGTAAATGAGGTAAGCACTTCATCCATTGAACATGTTTAGATGAACTAACATCTTTTGTGAGATACATTACAGTTGGACAGGCACAAGTGAAAGCGTGCGGGATATGTTCAAACACAAGTCATCCAACTGACGAGTGCCCAGCTTTGTAAGAAGGGGGTATGGAGCACGTAAATGCTGCAGGAGGGAACTTCCCAAACCAATACAACCCATACTCGCAGACGTATAACCCAGGTTGGAGGGATCACCCCAACCTGAGTTATGGAGGGAATCGATAACAAAATCACTTTCAGAATCAACCGCAAGGGCCACCAGGATTTCAACCAAGGCAACAAGGAGCACAAGGAGTTTCTTCTTCAAGTTCAGGTGCATCTTTAGAAGAACTTGTTAACAAACTTGTTGCTAGTAATTTGTAATTTCAACAGGATATGAAAGCAAGCCAACAAAATATGGAATATCAAATGAATCAAATGGCAGTAAGGCTCAATCGCCTAGAATCACAAGGTCGAGGAAAATTTCCATCACAACCTGAGGTGAACCTAAAGAATGTCAGTGCCGTAACCCTGAGGGGCGGAAAGGAGATTGAAGGTCCCAAAAGAACCCCAACAAGGATTGGTACCGAGGAAGAGATTGAGAAGGAATTAGAAATGGAAGAAAATTTGTCATCAAGTACAAAGGTAAATGTCGAAAGTCCCAATATTATTAAAACTAACCCTCCACCTTTTCCGAGAAGATTGGCAAGGTCAAATAAGGAGGACAAGGATAAAGAGATATTGGAGACTTTCCAAAAGGTACAAGTCAACATACCTTTGCTCTAAGCAATCAAGCAAGTGCCAAGGTATACCAAATTCCTCAAAGAACTATGTACGCATACGAGGAAACTGATGGGCAATGAGAAAGTGATGATGGGTGAGAATGTGTCAGCAGTATTCAAAAAGAAGATGCCTCCAAAATGCTGGGACCCAGGTATGTTCACTATTCCTTACAAAATTAGTAATACTGTGATCAGTAGAGTAATGTTGGATTTGGGTGCTTCTATTAATGTGATGCCTCATTCGATTTATGCTTCTTTGAACCTGGGCCCTTTGAAAAAACGAATGTAGTCATCCAATTGGTTGATCGCACTAATGCTTATCCTGATGGTGTGGTTGAGGATGTTTTGGTGCAGGTGAATAAGTTAGTGTTTCCTGCAGATTTTTATATGGTAGATATGAATGATGACACTTCATACAATCCGATACCTATCTTGTTAGGGAGACCATTCCTTAATACAGCTCAAACTAAGATACATGTTCATAAAGGCACCCTCACAATGGAATTTGATGGGGAAGTAATTCATTTTAATATTTTTGATGCCATGAAACATCCTCCTAATGATCATTGTGTTTTTTCTGTTGATGTGATCGATCCTTTGTTGCAAGAAATGTTTAAATTAAGTTACAGGGATCATTTGGAAATAGCTTTAACTGAGGATATAGAAGTAGAAGCCAACACTGAGGTTGAGATGGGAGACAAGCTTCTCGATGCTGAGGTTTCAACCTAATTTCTGACAGTAAGTGGGTAAGTCCTGTCCAAGTGGTTCCAAAGAAGTCTGGAATCACCATTGTGAAAAACGAGGAAGGTGAGTTAATTCCCACTCGAATACAAACCGAGTGGAGAGTATGTATTGATTATAAGAAGTTGAATGCTGCTACTCGTAAAGATCACTTTCCCCTTCCTTTTATTGATCAGATGCTTGAAAGATTGGCTGGTTATGACTATTATTGCTTTTTAGATGGCTTTTTAGGTTATCTTCAGATCCTGATCGTACCAGAAGATCAAGAGAAGACCACATTTACATGCCCATTTGGTACATTTGCTTACCGAAGGATGTCATTCGGATTGTGTAACACACCTGCCACATTCCAGAGGTGTATGGTAAGCATTTTTTCTAAATATGTTAAGAAGATGATTGTGGTGTTCATGGATGATTTTAGTGTGTACGGATCTTCTTTTGATGAATGTCTTGAGAATCTTGCCATTATCTTGGAACGATGTATTGAAACTAACCTTGTGTTGAACTGGGAAAAATGTCATTTTATGGTGGGCAAAGGTATAGTTCTAAGTCATGTGATATCTGCTAAGGGTATTGAAGTAGACAGGTCCAAAGTTGATATCATTTCTTCTTTACCTTACCCTCTACTGTGAGGGAAGTGTGTTCTTTTTTAGGGCATGCAGGTTTTTATCTAAGATTCATCAAGGATTTCTTGAAGATAGTCGCACCGCTATGCAAGCTTCTTTAACAAGATGTCCCCTTTGAGTTCGACGAGAGATGTAAAGAAGCTTTCAACAAACTTAAGGAGCTTCTAACATCCCCACCGGTGATTCAACCGCTAGATTGGAACCTCCCATTCGAGATCATGCGTGATGCAAGTGATTATGGGATAAGGGCGGTTCTAGGGCAAAGAGTGGGAAGAGCTTTGCATGCCATTTACTATGCTTCAAAGACTTTCAATCCAGCTCAATTGCATTATTCCACTACTGAAAAAGAATTGTTATCTGTGGTTTTTCTTTAGAAAAATTTCGATCGTATTTGCTTGGTGCTAAAGTAATTGTTTATTCTGACCATGCAGCTATACGATACTTGCTCACAAATAAAGAAGCAAAACTGAGGCTGATCAGCTGGATTCTTCTCCTACAGGAATTTGACTTAGAGATCAGAGATAAGAAGGGGGCAGAAAACGTGGTGGCAGACCATCTCAGTCGTTTGATAAAGGAAGAAGATGATATCCCTCCACGAGAAAGCTTTCCGGATGAGCAATTATTTTCAGCCGATGTGACACCACCATGGTATGCCGATATCGTCAATGTTTTAGTAACTAACGAATTACCTGTTGGTTTGTCTAAGGCTCAGAGGGATAAGCTATGAAGTGACACGAAGTACTATGTGTGGGATGACCCCTATCTTTGAAGACACTATACAGATCAAGTTATCAGAAGGTATGTATCGAACGATGAATCATCATCAATTTTATCCTTCTTCCATTCGTACACTTGTGGAGGACATTTTGGAGTAAAACGGACAGCTCAAAAAGTTCTAGAGAGCGGCTTCCACTAGCCAACATTGTTCAAAGATGTATATACCTTTTGCAAATCATGTGATAAATGCCAACGGTCAGGTAACTTGTCCCATAAGGATCAATTGCCACAAACCCCTTTACTTTTCTGTGAAATTTTTAACGTTTGGGGCATTGATTTTATGGGACCTTTCCCTCCGTCTTTTGGTTTCACTTATATATTGCTTGCGGTTGATTATGTTTCTAAATGGGTGGAAGCAAAAGCCACTAGTACTAATGATGCTAAGGTTGTTGCAGATTTTGTTGAGGCTAACATTCTTTCTAGGTTTGGGATACCGAAAGCCGTCATTAGCGACAGAGGAAACCACTTTTGCAACAGGGTGATGGAAGCAATGTTCAGAAAATATCACATCATGTACAAAGTTTCTAATGCATACCATCCTCAAACCAATGGGCAAGCTGAAGTCTCGAATAGAGAGATTAAGTTAATACTGGATAAAACTGTGCAACCCAATAGGAAGGATTGGAGTGCAAGACTGGAAGACGCATTGTGGGCCTACCGGATGGCCTACAAAACCCCAATTAGAATGTCGCCGTACAGGCTAGTGTTTGGAAAGCCATGTCATCTTCTAGTGGAATTACAACATAAGGCATATTAGGCTATCAAAAGATGCAACATGCACTTGGATGATGCGGAAGTGCATAGGAAGTTGCAGCTTCAGGAGTTGGAAGAGA
>JAOQMS010000007.1:5127519-5160962 GCA_027563885.1 Erythroxylum longipes
CTATATGAATTGTGTTGATGATTTATGAACACATTTTGAAAATGTGATTTTTGGAAAAGAAGCAATTTTATGAAAGTATTTTTTCGAAATACTTCATGGCTATGAAAAGCAAGAATTTGAAGAATTGCCATATTTGGGCAACAAGTTTACAAGTCATGAATTATGTGTTATGTGGGTTTGTGGTGGTCCTCTAAGTTAAGTCAAGTGCACTTGTCTAAAGGCTTCTCTCGCCTGCCCGCTAGTGGCTTGGAGCTCCTTCATGGACTCCCATAAGTTCATGGCTACGCAAGACCATTAAGTGGAATTGCGATAGTACATTCAGTTTTTCAAAAATTCCCAAAAACCAATATATGAACATACTGGATATTAATTTGAAATAAAATAGCAAATGACATTCAATTGAAATTTCCTTTGATAGAAACATGATATAACACCTTATAAACATTTTTGTGAAAGAAAATTAGAAAAAAATGTTTCTAAAATTTACACGAATTATTCCAATTCAACAAGCATGTCAGTCACAACCTAGCAAACAATTTGCACATGTTCAATACATCATCTAATAAATGCATAAGCTTGCTTTGATACCACTATTGGGTTGGCTATGTATACATGCATGAAATGCATGAGAATGCAATGGAAGTTTTGGAATCTAAATTCTGACACCATGACAACCCTAAAAAGCCAGAATCATACATGGATGCATAGATATATAATAAGAACATGAAATTTGAAACTTTTTGCCTTTTGTTTCTCCTCCTTCTTGTTTCTTCTCCTTGTTTGGGTTGTTACAAACACCAAACCCTTCCTTGATCACCAAAGAACATGAAAATATGAAGAAGAAGAAGTGTGTAATGGTGTTAGAACACCAAACTTGATGAATTCAAGTAGATGTTCAAATGGGAGATAGATTAAGATTATCTTGCTTGCAATTAGATTTATGCAACAATGGCATAAATTACATGAAGAAAATTCAAGACCTCTTCTCTCTCTCTCTCTAGAACTATTCTAGAGTCCTTTCTCTCTCACTTGAGTGTGTAATAACTAGAAAAACCTTCTATAACTAAGTGAAGAACTCACTTATGTATCAACTATCGAGGCTTCAGTCATGATCGTGGATTATGAGCCACGATCGTGGCCTACTTAAAAACTAACCTCGCCTTCAGTCACGATTGTGGCCTATAAGCCATGATTATGGCCTAATTAAAAACAACCATACACATTATGTTTCTCATCTAAACTTTTATGTGTGTGACCCTTAGGTTTTCGGTTATTTTAGGCACTTAAATTAAGTCTTAATCCAAGCACATCATGAAGGGTTTCATGATGCCAATTTACTAGAATATAATTGGATTAACACATTAACTCTTCGATAGTTAATTATCCAACTTATGAACCTTTCCATAGATAATTGTCGTGAAATTCTTCCTTTCACCATACTATACCCTACTTGGTTCGGAGTATATGTTATGTGTCAACTCCCACTAGACTGACTATGATACATCTAGTGCAAGTGATGTTAGTTGTTGTCTTGGGATCTCATTACTCTATGTGTCATTGAAGACTCTCTTCATGACACATAAATGTTCTGGTCAGAGAATCCTGAGTAATGACCTTAATAAGAGGTCGTAGGTATCATCTCCTTCTATCAGAAGTGGTGAATCCTTTATTGACTAACCAATTACCTTCGAATACCAATAGTTGTACCAAATCACCATCCTAAGAGCGACCTCGTCGTGAGGTAATAAGGAATGATGTTAAAACATAGGATTAGTATCCAAGATAGCCTTTAGTACCTCAAGTCTAAGGATATTTACACCATTGCTATGATGAGACTAATCACATTTGATAGATGATCCATATGAAAATCTCATAGCGAGTCTTCCGATGTACTTACTACTCTTAGTAAGCATCCACATGTTAACTCTAAACATTTCATGCTTATAGATCTACCGCTTGATCAAATTCAAGGAGTATAACATGTGCTATTCTATCTGGATTAATAATTTCCTATCTTATTAGTCCTATGACTAGAGATTATTTAGATACTAACATAGTTACACATGATAGGAATCTCATTATCATGATCTCATTATGATTTCCTTCATGCTATGTTTTGTATCATGGACTTCATTAATTTGATTTAAGATTGACATTAATTCATATATAAATGAATATCAAATTAATGAAAAATTGCCTTTTGCTTTATTAATCAAAATAAAGTTTATACAAAAGTGCTAAAGGTGATTGCCTTTAGAGCATTACTCTAATATATGATGCCTTATACCTTTAGTCAAAAGTTGGGGTTAGGAGAGTTAAAACCTAAAAAGATGTTATTAAATATGGTTGATATAACAGTTTATTAATCAAAGGGAATTATTAAGGATACACAATTACAAATTGATAAATTTACCCTTCCCACAAACTTCTATATATTGGATATTGGAGAAGATGTGGAAACCCCTATGGTATTTCGACAACCATTCCTGGCCACTACTTGCTCCATAATTGACGTTTATGGGGGTGAACTAACTCTGAGGGTAGGAAAGTAGCAAATAACCTTTAAAGTGTCAAAGAAAGACAATAGTTCTCTTTTACCTCCAACTAATATCAAGGAACCTGAACCTCGAGGACGATGGGAAGATATTGAGGATCTTGGGAATGCATTTAGAAAGAAATCACATAGAAGAAGTCAAAGGAAGTAGAATCACAAGGAAGGTGGAATCTAGGGCATGGTAGCTTATGTGCAAATTGTGAGATCAGTGACTACACTACCATTGCACCAATCATATGAACCACTATGAGCAAAAAAAGAGCGTCAAGCTACCAACGTTAAAAGAAGTGCTACATGACAGATAACATATGGAATTTTATTTCCCTTTATTGTTTTTAGAAAGTTTGGATTTCGTAGATAGGTTATTTCATTTCCAAATAAAATCGTAAAGGCAGAGGACTTCGATATGAATTTGATGATCGAGGGAGTAAGCAAAAAAGAGGTGAAAGGTCCATAAAGAGTTAAGAAGTGATTTTGGAAAAGTGGATAAAGATAAAAGAAGAGAAAATTTAAAATTGGTGGAAAATCTACAGACCACAATTGTGGTCTATAACATGATAAAAAGGAGTCACGTGATATTTAAAGTCATTTTTTACCATTTTACCCTCTATCTAGCTATATATTCATTTCTAACTTCATTTTTTCACTCACTTTCATTTTCACTTTATCTCTCTAAGTTTAGAACCTCCAAACACTCTCACCCCTCTCTATCCAAATTTCAAATTTTCAGTCTCTTCCAACTTCTACCTACTCATAAGCCAGTATGTCATGCATTAAGCAATTAGCCAAACAGGATCAATCATCAGGACGAAACTAAGTCTTGGGACGAGGGAGAAGGAACAGAACGGTGGACTTTGGAGCTCCCTTCCTAATCTACACAGAGGAGGAAGGTATTCGTTTATAATCCCTTAGTGCTAAACAAATTGTAGTCCTTAAATATTTTGATTTGATACATTTAATAGGCTAAAACTGTGTGACAGGGTAGAGAACTTAGCAGAAAAATTTAGTGGGCAAAATTCATACACTTCCAAATTTTTTGTTTAGTAGGAGCTCACTCTAGAATTCTTTACTTCCCTTTCCTATGAACCTAGGGACCATAAAGAAATGTAGTTTAGGTTGCAAGGATGATCTTTGAACTAAACATCAAAATCATGTGTGATATGTGTGGGTTCCCTAAATCTTCTATTATCGATCAGCACGATGATTTCCATGCTTCTTGCTATTAGAATAAGCTCACTGGGTTAGAGCAATTTGATGCCAAAAATGCACATAAAAACATCATATGAACCCATGAGCACTTGTTATTGCACAACTTCATGTGTCAATTAGTTTTTGATAAATCAGAAACTAACAAGTATTCAAAAAAGGAACTGTTCTTGTTGTGGTGTATGGATCACAGCATTCAGCGTGCACCTCTACACATGTGCTGAATGCTATTATTGAGACTATGCTTAAGAGGAGCTATAATTTTGTTATAGGGTACTTAGTTTCTTCCATTGTTGAGTATTATGGCATGGACTTTAGTGGTTTAACTGTCCACCTCCCAAACTTCCTAAATCATCATCATTTATGGCATGCTGAAATCCTTACATCCTATAACATGGAACTCCATGATATTAGTCAAAAGATGTATGATAAGATCAGGGTGAGTCAGGCGAGTTTGAGTGTAGCGCTGCCTCAGCAAGCAAAAGAGGACTCGACTAGTGAAGAGTTTGAGGAGGAAGAAGAAACAGAAGAGCTAGGATAGAAGCAAGTGCTGGATATAATTTTCGCAAACACCAAGGTAATTACAGATACATTCGTGGAGAACTCTAGAAGGATAAAGGAGATGACTTGAACTCAATGATGTCGGAGATGGGACATACATTGTATCCATCATTATTTCAAGGCTCAAGGTGTTCAACTGCCACCTCCAACACCATCCCCGCCTCCATCACCATGAGGCTTTGTTCTTGCCCCCTTTCTTTTTAAATTTAGTCTTTATTTTATTTTTATTTTTATTTTTATTTCATTCTAATTTATTTTTCTTCTTTCTCTATGTGTTTGTTTGTCCCCTTCTCACATTGAGGACAAAGTGTTGTTCAAGTGTGGGGAGGGTTATATGTGTTGCTCTGAATGTGATTTTGCATATTGTATGATAGTTGTTAGGTTGCATGTTGTGAATTGTGTGAAAGTGTCAATGGCTTAGATGGATTGGAATTGATTTAAGTTTGAACATAGTCTATTAGGTTGTGAAGAATCATTACCTCGTAAAATTAGTGAATTGGGGTTTTTGGATAAATATGTAACTCTAAATTGTCACATTCATTCATAGTTTGAGGCCTTTCAATTTAAGTAGGTTTGCTAGTATTTTTTCATGAAAACAAGTAGCTAAAGCAACAAGGTAGGCATTAAAACATATATAGATAAAAAAGTGTTTGTTAATAAATAACTATTTTGTTGGCCTTCGGGTTATGAATAGAGCTAGTAGCCAGTTGAGAACGTGATGTAGCTGAGTAATCAGATCGACACAGATCAAAAATGTGTGCCTTTGTGTAAAAATGTTATAATCATGTTCCAACCAAGTAGCTTAATAAAAAGCATGAAAATTGAGTAGCTGGATCACCATTTACCAATGTTTTCCTCCACATAAAAAGACTAAGCCTACGTTCACAAAAAAGTAAATAAAAGATGTTTTTTTGAATAAAAACCTGCCAAACTTGTAATAGCTTGACTTTTCATGAAAACATACTTAGGAGTAGTTACAGAGTCTGAATGACCAAAGAATTATTAATGTATGTATGCAATTAAAAAGGGTAAACTATTTAACACTTGAGTCTGGATTAATATGTATATTTAATTCAAAGCCCCAAGATGCGGATTTTGCATGTTAATGATTTGAAATGACTCAAATGATTGTGTTTAAAATTAAATTTATTTCATGAAGTTGAAGCCATTGTCTTATTGCTACATTATGTGTTGTTTGAATTTTTGTGTGTTGGTAATTTTATTTGCTTGAGGACAAGCAAACATTTAAGTGTGGGGATGTTGATAATTGTGAATTGTATCATGTTTTAGGGCTTTTTTTCATATGTATTTAATTGTTAACTTGATCATTTAGCATGTATTTAGGTGAGAATTGTGTTTGTTTGTTAATTAATTGTGTTTTAAGTATTTTTATAGGTTAATACAAGTCATCGAGCTTAATTACTATGTCTTTGAGGTACCTTGATATGTTTGTTAGTGTTTCAGGGACATCGAAGAACGAAGAATTTTCAAAGACAATCGAGCTGAAGCAACGGCCTACAATCGTGGCACAATGAGATACAATCGTGATAGAAGCATTGGAGTCAGCCCACAATTGTGACCCATAGGCCATGACTGTGATAGAAGCCTAGGACATGGCCTATGATCGTGGCCTACTTACCACGATCATGACAGAAGGCTCAGATGTGGCCCACAATCATGGCCTGTATTAGGTAGATGCATAGACACTCAAAAACGTTAAGTTTCGACGGAGTTTTTAGACCTTTCGAACCTCAAAAAACCTAAGGCTACCCAGAACACAAAAGGTATATAAAGAATAAAACAAAGAAGAGGAAAATCTTTTGCATCAGCTACTTTTGGAGAGAAATCTCAGAGAGAATTGAGAAAGAGAAGAAGGAAGAGAGAAGTTGAGAAGAAGTCGACATCGACATACTTCCCAGATCAGAAGTTTCTGACGTTACTACCTCTCGTCTCCGTTTAGAATCGTATTTCCTGTTATTTTCCATTTTTATTATTGTATAGAATTGGAAATAGCAGTTTGATGATAGGATTGTGAATGTTGAGATGTTCTATACTCACCTTCGGGTTTTTTTATCTTTGATTTAATAAAATCTAATTGTTTTTATTTTTATTGGAATTATTGTGATTGATTTCTATAATGGCATAATTTTGGTAATAGACTGAGAAGGTAAATCGAATGAAAATAATTAAATTAGGCTAATGAGAGTTAGTTGATTTAATAATAATGAGAAATTAATCAAATTAGTAATTATGTTAAGTGAGATCTCGCATATGTTCCTGATAGTTTATTAGACAACTTAAAATCTATTTAGGGTTTTGGATAGATTGTTAATTAAGAAATTGCAATTTTCCATAATCCAATTAGGGTTTATAATTTAGGGTTAATGGTTATAACTTGAGAGAGAGTAATATCATCTAGGACCAATAATCCAATAATTCATAATCGATTAGGTTAGCGTTAAATATAAGCAAAAATTCCTTTTTCTCTCAATTGATAGTTCCCTTAGGTTGATTCTTGAGTGTGCATTGTAATTGCTAATTTGTTAATATTTTTGTGATTGATTCTTGAATTGATTTGATTGATTGAATTGCATTCTTGTTTTTATTTCTTTACATTTGGATTTCTACAAATTGTTTAGCCTTAGATTTTAGGATTAGATTATCCCTCCTTATGGGATTGACATATTAGGTACTACGCGAACGACCTGTGCGCTTGTGGATTATCAAGGTGTAATTAGAACGTACTCACATCAGAAAACCACAATCAGTCATTAATGGTCCATTTAGAAAATTAATCTTCTTCTTGGGTGACTAATTAATCCTCACAAGAGCAATACCTTTTATAATACAAGATACAATCTATATACTTGTAGTAATGAAGTTTTTATATAAAACTGTCAACAGTCTCCTAGACACTTTTGGAGTACGATTAGCATGGAGGAAGACTATGACCCCAAAAAGTACAAAGCATTAACACTTAGATACCCCACACTTAGATAAATACATAGGATTCTTAGTCATATGTTAAGTGGGTATGGTGACAGTTATAAAGTCATCGAGAACTTGGATGTATTTATTTGTGAAACATGAGTGAACAAACACCAATTCACCCTGGGGATGCATTAGCCTAATTTATCCAGCATCAAAGCAAAAAGAAGAAGGTCACGACAATTTGCATTAGGCCTTATGTGAAGAGGCTAGTATGGAGGATGGGGGTCTTTGAGAGACTAACACCGATACGACAAGTTGTTACCATGATAGAACTGAATTTGGATGTGATGAGATACATACACATGGTACGTAGATGGCAAGGACCTAGAAGAGACATATATCACATAATTAGGGTTCCAGATGAGTCGACTGTAATGGGAGTAGATAGGGATCATCCATATATAGCTGAGCAACCATCGTAATTGAACACACCATTATCCTAGATAAGAGGAATAGTACAAAAAAATGCTAGTGCGAGATTACTTGGGCCGCTGACTCCACACCCTAACCAGCTAAAGATAGCTCCACTGGAGAAACACAAAGGTAGATCTTGGGTATTTAGCTTACTATTCGAGCATAACAAGCTGTGCTAAATGAGTGGACAGAGTAGATCGAAGCTCATGGTAGATACATAGCGGAGCAGTTAGAGAGAGGCCCGTGATCAGGCACTGCTAGATCAGATAGAGAGGTGATAAGCCTATACTAGATGGATAGATGAGGTCTTAGTGCTGATGGCAGGACATCATAGGATATCCCTCCCACCTTCACCATCTAGAGCGGTGGCATCATTTTTAGCTCCTCAGTAATATAAGGCTTCGCAATTTGAGGATCCTCCTAGGAAAGACTTACCGGATTCACTACAGGACTGTTGAATGTTTTATTTAGTTTTTTTCTTTCTCTTACTACACATATTTTTCTTATTTTCTTTGTTAGGTATTTTTTTTAAACATTCGTGAATTGTTATTTTCATTTATTTAATTTTTTCATGTTCTTTATTTATTTTGTTTTATCTTTTTTTATCCTTTTTGCTTATATTTTACAAGAATGGATGTATTTAATATAGGATGGATATTTTTCAATTTAAGACTCTGTATATATCATTATTTAGGGTAGTACTAATCAAACCATTGTCAAATTTTTTATTGTTATTTAATTTTTTATATGCTTTAATTGAATACATTAGGGACAATCTACAATTTTATGTGTGGGAAAAGGATTTCAATTGTCTTAAGTTTATTATAATCTATTTTTATTAAATCTTATTAATTGATATCCCAAGTTAGTTGAAAGTTATCCAAAATACTTTAGATCATTATTGATTATTAAATTAAATTAATATGCACAGGGTGAAAGTTAGAAGAGACTAGCTTTTATAAGTTATGTTTTGAGTAATCATTAAGATAATCAATTTGAATAAAAATTGCATATTATTTACACATAAGACCATTTTTGTGAACTTTTGAGCCTAAGAGTAAATGCATCACGTTTTAAATCTCTTTGATTCTTTCACGTGTGTTATCATGCATAATTGGATAATTCTAAAACTTACTTTTATTATTCATATTGCCATCTTTTTTTTAAAGTACGTAATAAATTCATTTAAAAGGTAGAAATTACAGAGTATATAAGGTTACATCTCCTAAGACTGGAGCTTATACAAATTAAGGAAATTAGAAAGTTTAAAATGTCTAACAGTAACAGAATCTAAATGCTTAGTTACATTTTAATGTAACTAGATTTTAGAATTGGATCCAACTACACTCTTTGTACTCTTTAGCTTTTCCAAAGATTTTAGTATTTTTCATCCTCTAAAAATAGTGCACTAGCATTGCAAAACCAATTTTGAATACTCTCAGGTATTCTCTACTTTCCAATTTCAATTTGTTAGCCTAACCTAAGATATTTGTCCAATTAAGTTTTTTATCTTGCAATTCAAAGTGATTGAGAAAAGCACTCCATTGTTGTTTGTTACGAAGACATTTGAAGAATATATTATCCAAAGTTTCACTTTCTCTAAAGCATAAAGGACAATTTGTAGTTGAAATTTGAAACTTGATACTGTCCTTGGTCCCCAATATCTATAGAGTTGCTAACCATAAGAGAAAAGAGTGAGTTGGAGCAATACCTGAACTCCAAATCAGCTTATGAAATGGAAACTTGATTAGAGGGCCAAGCAATAATTGTTTACAAGATTAAGTAGTAAACTTGTAAGATTTATGGAGCTCCCATTTGACTTCATCCTCTTGTATCTAACTTAGAGAATATGAAGGCTACTTCTCAATAACAGATATGATTCCTCTATACATATGAAAAGGATAATGCCAAATTTTGTTTTGAATTAATGAGTGCACTTTAGTATCCTCAGCGATAGTCCCTTTTAAAACTGCAAAGAGTTTAGTGTTATATAAAGGTCCTAAGATATGCCAGTTATAAAAAAAAATGAATTGCTCTTTCCATTTCAAACATATTGCTTAATAGGAGAGTCTATGAAGGATCTTGTATGTAAAATCGACTGAAAAGTTTAAGATTGTGAAGAATTTTAAGGAATTGATCATATGCTTTTCTACTTGGTATGAAACATGTGCATCCTTCTTACCAATAGACTTTCTTTGTCCCAGCATATCCTCTAAAGCCTCTTTGGTAACAAGATTCTATTCATTTTACTAGTAAAATTGATTCCCAGTCCTTCATACTACTTAGGAAGACATATAACACTCCATTTGAATATGGACATTCTTCTACCACTAGAATTTTGGCTATACTAGATGAAGTCTCTAATACTCCTGTCAATTTTCTTCAAAACTCCTTTAGGGATAGCTAGATAAGATAGCCATTAGATATGAAAATTATTAAGAATAGTCATGGCCAATTTTAATCTACCTCCATACAACAAAAATATGTTCTTCCATTGAGAGAGTCTTCTACTGACTTTGTCTATAATAAATCTGCATTCAGCTTCTTTAAGATTCTTTGTGGGAATTGGAAACTCCAAGTATGTAAGCGGTAGTTAGTGTATGTTGAGTCCTAAGATATCTTTACAACTTTGCCTAAAAAGGTAAGCAACACTTTTATTTGGATTAAATTTGAGACCTGAGATATCTTAAAAGCTTTGCAAAGCTCTTAGAAGAGTTGCAATGGAAATAGGATCATTGGCACAAAGCATAAGCAAGTCATCTGCAAATGAAAGTTGAGTAATACCAAGACCACTGCATCTATATTAAAATACAAAACTTATGTTTCCTTCTATACAAATCTATGTGATTCTTTGAAGTACTTCCATAATAATGGAGAATAGATAGGAGAAAGAGGATCACCTTGTTTGATTCCTCTAACTACTTAATCACATGTCGCAACGCTAATCAAAATGAAATAACTAGACCTACTACTATATTAGTAATAAGCCTAGGTTGATCCCACAGAGAGTGTGTGTAAAGAATCCTAAATGAAAGTAATTGGTGCTTTGGTTTAGGGAGGTTTGGATTTTGGAAATAAGAAAACAAAATAAAGTTAGACTAATAAAAACAAATTAAAGAACAATGCAAAAAATGACAAAAGTGGGGAATTCAGTAGGGACTCAGTTCTTTGATTCAATCTTGACTTACTCCCTAATTAAACATATTTCATTGATTTGTTGTCCTCAAACCTCTCCTAACAAATATTAATCATGGGTTAATAATTAACCCGAGTATTCCCTTAAATAGTGTTTAATCAAGACACGATCGTTAATTAAACCTAACTACCAAACAACCTGTGATACGATCTCTAGATTCAATTACGTAGTAGCATTACGAATTACGAAAACCAATTAATCAAGGTAATAACCATATACGATGCGTCATTTAACCTAGGTTATATTATCCCCAATGATTACAAATCATTAGTTGCTACATATGAATTTCAACATAACAATTACAGGTTATATCAAAATTCTAGCAATGGGTTTACAAATAAACGATTCAATGAATGCAATAAAATCATCTTTTCACAATACCCAATAGTTTCATACACAAATAACCAAACAATAATTAGAATACGATTATCCATACACAAAACCCAAATCAATTAACATAGGATAACATAATTAATTTCTAATGAGAGAAAGAAACAACAAAAACAATGAGGTACACTTAACCTAGGTCTTTAGCGTCGATGTCACCTTCGAATTGGTGGGGACATCTACATTTAACCCAGATTGAATAACCCAACTGATTGCAAAGCCTCCCTCTCTTCTCTACTCTTTGCACTACTGTTCTCTATTTAATGATTTAATTTTTGGTCCATCTATAGTGTTTTGGCCCAAATGTTATTGTGCGTTTTAAGTAAAATGCATCCCATACACTGCCTATTGAACATCTACACTTCGCAAACACAGTTTGCATAAAATGAAGGCACTATGTACAACTCTTGCTTCACGCAAATGTAGTTTGTGTTTCAATTAAAACGCTCCTAATGTCTACATAACACAGACGTACGTCTGTGTTAAAATCACTGTATTAAATTCATCTACACTTCCCATATGTTACATTGTCGTTTCATACTACTCCTATCTGTCCACCTACGCTGCGTTTTGCTATATGTCTGTATTGATTTATACTTTCAACATCTACTGTATTGCGTTGTCTTCCTAATACGTCGTTTTGGTGTACTTCTTCTCCTAGGTGCCTTGTCTTCATTAATTAAAGTAATTGCATGTATGGCCATGCAAAACATTAAATTCACGTACACCTTGCATGATCTATGCACAACAACCTTAAGCAACTTTGATTTATTGGTGTTTCTATTTTTCTTGTCTTCTTTTTGTCTTTTAATTTTCTTCTTCTTGCTCCATAAAGACAAGTGAAAATTAATCTTTGAAAAATGGCCAAAATATATAGCTTTTGACTCATTTTAATTTCATTGCTTTCGAATTGTGCCTAAAATCACATATAAGTCAATGTAAGTATCTTAAGCAATTTCATATCAATAATCACTAAGTGTTATGAAATAATTACATAATCAATTCAGCACCTATCAATTTCCCCCACACTTAGCTTTTGGCCATTCTTGAGTAAAATATTAAAATTAATCTCAAAGACCAAAAACATTTACTCAATACCCATATGTTCCAAGAATATATAATCATAAGCAAAGATGAATGACTTTTTAAAATCATAGTAAGAAGTTAACATTCCAAGTTTTTACTCATGATCAATCGACATTCATCATCTTCAAAAACTAAGCAATCTAATGATAGACATGGAAAATATGTTTAACTAAAATATATCCATGGGTACACTCAATACGATTTATGATCATGTCATTCCAAAACTTTGCATATCATTTCATTTCTCCACCACTAATGTTCACATGCAAACTCATGAATCAAAGGACTTTTCAAGGTTGTAGTGTGGGTAAAAGTGAGGTGAGATGTATTTGGATCAAGTAACATAAAAGCCATCAAAGCTAGTGAAACAAAGTAACACTCAATGTGACATCAAGTGCACAAGTGAACACTTATCAAAAATTGGGTACCGTCAACTATGACGAATGCAACATTTATATTTGATAACCCAATTCATCTCTCACACACAAACCATATGAAGCATATACCAATCTGAAAGAATCACTCATACAATTGATGACAATACATTGAAACCAAAAAAGTGTTAACCTTCCAAGCCAATAACTACCTCATATTCAATATACTTAAATAGCCTATTTAATATAACCTTAAGAGGATGCATTAAGTATGAATAACCTTGCAAACCACTTATGCATTTCCTCTTTGATATATTTATTTAAACATTTTTCTTTTTCTTTTTCTTTTTCTTTTTCTTTTTCTTTCTTTTTTTCTTTTTCTTTCTTTCTTTCCTTTCTTCTCTTTTCTCTTATAAAAATTAAAATAAACTACATCAACATGGGAATTTCAATGATAAGATATAAAATAACATCCCAACATTATAACCAACCCACACATATGTACACCCCCGCACTTGGAATTTTGTAATCCACAAACTCAATAATCACAAATATTCCACTTGCTTTATGGCTTGGGTAGGACATTTGGTTAAATAAGGCTCAAAGGGGGGTAGACTATTTGGCTAATGTTGTAGCATCCTGTCTCTCAAATTGTTGAGAGATTTAAAATGTTAGACTAATGAGTCACATGAGTGATATCATATAGAAGGAAATTGGTAAAATTATGATCTAATTGTATTCAAATGCATAATATTAGCATAAACACATAAATTGTGAATTAGATAATTTGCACTTTTTTGACATATTCCTGGGTATGAAACTAAGATAAATGTAATAAATGACTGAGCGTAATGAATGTGTATTTCCAATGTCTTCTACTTTGGTTTACCAATGACAAGAATTTATGGATTATAATTAGTAATTTAGAATTAATTGGTACGATTAAGAGATTTATGAATTACTGTATATTTTTTGACTAAGAAAATGGCCAAGTGGTAAGACAATTGATAAATGGCAGTAGAAATAATTGACACACAGTAATAGAAATAAGTAACAAGTAGCATTATGATTTATTAACAAGTGGTATAGAAAATTGGGTGACAATTGGTTTAGAAATTGGGAGACAAATGGATTGATTATTAAGAGACATGTAATAGTATAATTAAATATACAAGTAGCTTAGTTTTTGTGTGGCAGGTGTCATTACATGTGTCATGACACTCACCAAGCCTTAACCCACGACATTTACACATTAAAAGACAACCATCTTTGACTTTCACTTCTATTTTATTACATGCTCATCTTCTTCAATTCTTTTCTCCATCTCACAACTATCTCACTCTCAACTCCACATTCACGAGCTTGATATTTGTTACCATTCAATAATAGTCACTCCAAGATCTTTGTTATCTTCTTCATCTTGTTACTAAAAACCCAACTATTCTTCTTGAAATGGTGGTGATCGTGTAAGTGGAGAAAGCTAGGTTATTTGATACTTTGAAGAAGATTGGAGTTAAACAAGTATATTACTAAACTTCATAGTTGGTTTAAATAGAAGCATATATGATGATAGTTATAGATGGATTGATCATGATAATGGTGGTTGAAGAGTGCTATCACGTGGATGAAGAAATGAATGTGTTCATGTTCTGTTTTTGTAGAAATGATTAATATTAGTTTATGAATTATTTTATGGATGTTTTGAGAGGGAATTGAAGTGATTTTGAAGAGGAAATGAAGTAGAAATGATGGACTGTACATAATATGTCTTGGATATGGTAAGTAAAGGTTGAAAAACTTGGAAAAGTTAAGGAAAAATGGTGGTCCACGATCGTGGAACATATCCCACGACCATGGACAGATGCATTAGCTTCTGTCACAATCGTGGGAAGGTACCCCACAATCATAGGCAAGGATTTGACGTGGTAATTTAAGTTTTGTGCAATTATTGAACCAACTAATGATAAGGTACTTTCCTATGATGCATTTGGGTTAGAATGAGGCTTGAAATGAACTAGTTTGATGTCTGATTAGTTGATAAAGAGCTTCATATGTTTAGTTTGATAATTGATGTAATAACATAAGAATGAATTAATGATGTCATATATCCAAATCTGGAAATTTATAAGTATTATATGAATGAAGGTGTTTTTAGGAAAGTAAATGAAATCCAAAGAAAGAGAGTAAGGTGTATTAAGTAATATTGAATGAGAATTTCGATATTCTATGATCATAAACTACTAGAAAAAGGATTGGAGACTATGTGATTAATGAATGTATGAATTATGAAATTAGATTAGTGAAGTACACTTGATGTATTAACCTAAATGTAAACTAGTTATATCCAAGTGACAATGATAGAATGATTAATACTTGTGATTTATGGATACATACTCGGAAATAGTCATTTGTGCATACATTGTACATAACATATATACATATGTGTATGATTGATACTTATGTAATTGATCAAATTAGTAATGTGTGAAATACGTGTGTATTGCTTGAAGATATACACACAAGATTGAACAAAACCGTTAAAACGTTTCTTGATCATAAAGGCAATGGCTAATCTAGAGCGTACTATGAGTCAACTTAGATGTTCTCACTGGGATTAATTTTTGTTTGTTTAAATTTCAGATATTGAAATGCTATTGATATGATTGATAATTCCAGGAAAAATAAAATATGAGGAGATGATAATTGAGAATGTATTGGAAATGTTTCTGATTTTATGTGAATTTGAAAGAAAAATGTGTTCTCAACAGAAATGTTGAATGCCGAACTTATGTCTGATGAATATCCAAATGATTGTGACTGAAATAAATGAAAGATGTTGAAAGTGAAATATGTGATTTGGTGCATCTCATTTCATTGAAATGCATGATCAAATAAAGGAAGTTATGACCGGAGTGGCAAGAGAAAAAGAGTTGAATGCTCATAAACGTGTATATGAGCCACAGGCTCAATATGTAAAATGAGCTTGGTATCCCCAATAGATACGGGCCAATTATCAATGAGCCTGGTATCCACAACGGATAAGGGACAGTTAAAAAAAAGGTGCTTGGTCACACAATCAATAATGAAAGTGGAGTCTCATAAGAAATGACATATACAATTTGATATGTGTTATATGATTAATTGAAATGAATTGTATAGGTTGTCTTGAAATAGAAATGTGAAATAGTGTATAAAATGGTAGTTGTTTAAATATGATGAATTGTGAAGTGGTGTTCTATATGCGATATGATTTATCTGTGAATTGAATGTGAATTGTGAATTGTTATGTGTTTAATATGAGTGGGCACATCGGTGATGGTTCACTCATTGAGTTCTCAAAACTCATCAAATTTGCAACGTTGTCTTTTATGTTCAGGGAATATCCAATTAGACTAATTGGAGTATAGTCACTATAATTGGACAGGAGTTAGTGGTCGGGATTAGTTTTTATCTACGTATGTCTTCAGTGATTTTTGTATTTGAATTGTATTTCCACAACTATTGTACAATGTATATGTGAATTATGAAATGTAATGATATTCATGACTGAATATGTCTGACAAATGAAATGGGCTGAAAATGATTACTAGTTGCTAAAAATGTGTTTGATGCCTAAAAAATTTACAATGAATTGATTTAACTATCTTAACGTGCCATCCCCGTAGAGTATGTTCTCAAATAATCATCAATACTTTCAGGCATATGCTCTACGAGAGTGGGGTGTTACAAATGTAGCTTATGAAACAAAGAATGCCTAATCATTTCCATGTTAATGCATATGATAAAAATGTGGTCTCGAATAGAAATTCAAGGAAAAATCAAGATGTATATATCATGAAGATCACACATTATCAAAAGACAATGAGACTGATATTAATGTGTGAGTCTATTAAGGCTCAAAATATTACCAACTTTGCCTATTACTAGTCATTACTCTTCTAAAGATAATGTATATCGACCAATCACAAGAGTAAAAGTACATGCTAAAGCTGCTATCAAATTCTCTAGTCAACTTATTCTCTAATAATGGCTATATAGTCATAAAAGCAATAGAAAATGAGAAAATGTTTGTTTCATTTTTTTATTCTTTCTATCATTTTGATTGAAAACTTAAAAACAAGCAAGAAACAAAATAACATAAAAACACACATGCAAATAAAAAGTAATGTGGAAATTTAAAGAAAAGAAATTTACTTCCCTTGGGTTGCCTCCCAAGAAGTGTTTTTGTTTAGGGTTGCTGGTTCAACTCCATACTTTTCCCCACGTGATAAAATTATGATCTTTTGGTGGCACATGCAGTTCCTCTACGTGAGGTTCTTCCGGATAGGGCCTTGGTTGATAATCGTTCACCTCCAGCATCCTCCCTATCTTCAAATTCTTTGTCACTACTGAGTCCTTCCTTTCTTGAAATAATTTGAATGACTCTTCACCTTTTTCTTCTTCGTTTAATTTTTCCAGCCTGTTAGGTAAATGTGCAGGGTTAGTCTCGAAAATAATTATAGATTCAGTACTTACCTCTAAGACAAATGATATATCATATTCTGTTTCAAGCTCCTCAACTTCTTCGACACAAGTAATTCGTTGAGGATTGACCTCAAAATTCTCAAGCTCCTCATCACTTTGTAAATTTTCTGCATTAACATTTATAAGGTACACCTTAGGTTGATATGACTACTCCTCTTAGTTTTACAGTTCCATATGAGTGATGTCTCCCCATCGAGGCAATGCATTTTGCTGGAATGACAGAGTATCCTGTCAGATTTGCTGTACACCTTACTGAAACAACCGCTGCATATTTTATTGGAACTACTACATATTCTGTTGAATTTGAGGATTGTTAGTAGCCATAATACTAAGCAATTCTTCTAGAGATGTACCTATGTCGATTTGGCTCTTTAAATCTTGGAAACTAGACCAAGATTGCCTTTCATCCTGCTGGAATTGTTGGATATCCTACTAGGTCTGCTATATACTCTCTTGAATCTACTGCATACCCTATTGAAATTGAAGATGGCCAGCTCTTGATATAGTCGTCCAAAGGCGTACCTAAGTTGTGACAAAAACTTTTAGTTCATACGGGAATTGTTGTGTGTCTTGCAAACTATCATAGAAGTAATTCTGATGGTTATCCCATCCATAACCAAAGTTGGGTTGATCAGTCTAACTTTGGTTATAGGATTGAGATTAAGAGTTAAAGAAAAAATACTTCCATCCATGATTTTTTTTAATATTTATCATAAACACGAAACAGAAAAATGAAAGGATCATGAAATAACTGAAAAGAAACCAATTACGAACAAATGTATTCAAAACATCAATTAAAATATCAAACAAAAACTAAAACACCACACTCCCCAGCAATAACATCAAAATTGATCGCGCATCATAATGCTAGTGAAAATAAAATAACTAGAGCTACTACTATAGTAGTGGTGAGTCTAGGTCGATCCCACAGAGAGTGTGTGTAAAGTTTCTGAAATGAAAGCAACTAGTGTTTAGGTTTAAGGGGCTTTTGGAAATAAGAAAATAAAATAATGCTAGACTAGTAAAGACAAATTAAAGAAAACATGCAAGAAAATGATAAAAGTGGGGAATTCGGTAGGTACCCGGTTCTTTAGTTCAATCTTGGCCTACACCCTAATTAAACATATTTCACTAATTTGTTGTTATTAAACCTCTCCTAGCAACTATTGATCGTGGGTTAATAATTAACCCGATTTTTCTCTTAGGTAGTGTTTAATCAAGATATGATCGTTAATTAAACCTAACTACCGAATAACTTAGGATACAATCTCTATATTCAATTAGGTTGTAGCATTACGAATTAGGAAAATCAATTAATGAAGTCAATAACCACATACGATGCATCATTTAACCTAAGTTATGTTATCCCTAATGATCATGAATCATTAGTTGCTATACATGAATTTCAACATAACAATTATGGATTATATCGAAATTCTAGCAATGAGTTTGCAAATAAACAATTCAATGAACCCATTAAAATCATCTTTTCATAATACCCAATGGCTTTATATACAAATAATCGAACAATAATGAGAATATGATTATCCACACACAAAACCCAAAGCAATCAACATAGGATAACGCAATCAATTTCTAATGAAAGAAAGAAACAATAAAAACAATGAAATACCCTTAACCAAGGTCATCGGCGTTGGCGTCAACTCTAAACCAGCGTCAGGACATCTAACCCTTTATGGGTATCTCCTCGAAAATGTCTCAGCCCTCATATTGAATAACTCAATCGAAACCCCTAGCAGCGCCTGCCTCTCTTCTCTACTTTCTACGTTACTGTTCTCTATTTTGTGATTTAATTGTTAGTCTATAGTGTTTTTGCCCTACATGTTATTGTGTTTTTTAAATAAAATGCATCCCATACATAGCCTATTAAATGTCTACATTTTATAGACGCTATCTGTGTTAAAAGTAAACTAGACACTGTTTGTGTGAAACACAGACGTGGTTTGTGTTTCAATTAAGATGCTCCCAACGTCTGCATAACGCAGATTTACATCTACGTTAAATTCATCTGTGCTTCCCATCTGCTACGTTATTGTTTCATATTTCTCCTATCTGTCTGCCTGTGCTGCGTTTTACTATATGTCTACATTGATTTATGTTTTCAACATCTACTGCATTGTTCTCTTCCTTACTACATTGTTTTGGTGTGCTTCTTCTCCCTCCTGCCTTGTTTTCATTAATTAAAGTAATTGCGTGAATGGCCATGCAAAACATTAAAATCACATCCACCTTGCATGGCCCGTGCATAATAACCTTGAGCAACTTTGATTTGTTTATGTTTCTACTTTTCTTGTCTTCTTTTTATCTTTCAATTTTCTTCTTTTTGCTCCATAAAGACAAGTGAAAATTAATCTTTGAAAAATGGCCAAAATATATAGCTTTTGATTCACTTTAACTTCTTTGCTTCCAAATTGTGCCTAAATTCACATATGAGTCAAAGTGAGTATCTTAAGCAAATTCATACTAATAATCACTAAGTGTTATGGAATAATTTCGTAATCAATTAAGCACCTATCACTACTTTATAAATATAAGAAGGTTCTTTAATCATCAAGACTAAATAAGAAAAAAATGATATGCAAGAGTGAGTGCATTTGATGAACTCAGAAGGATATCCAAAAGCCTTCAAATAATTGATAATGAAAATCCATTCAATGGTGTCATAAGCCTTTATGAAATCAATTTTGGTGGACAACTCCTGATATGTGTTGATTTGTAATCTTTGAAAAATTCCTAAGCTATTAAGATATTATCACCCATACTTCTTCTTAGGATATATGCACCTTGAATTAGATTGATTAAGCCAGGTAAGGTGACTTTCAACCTATTAGCAAGTATTTTAGCAATAATCTTCTACGCTAATATAAGTTTAGTGAGGATGCACTGATTATACTATTAGAGCTTGTAACATAACCCATTTCTCCTGGAAGAAGCCACCTGGTCCTAGAGACTTATTAGGATGAAACGAAAACACTACATATTTTATCTCTTCTATGGTAACTTCCTTAAGCATTTCATTCTTTTTAATCTAGTGTGTTCTAATAATCCATTTATTTCTTTGAAGTGCCTTGTAGCTTCCCTTTTTATCTCTTCTTGATCATATAACAATTTGCTATTATGATCTTCAAGGGATATTATTTTGTTTATATTTCTTCTTCCTTGAATCAAATTATAGATGTAATATCTGATCTCTTGAATTGTTGAGGGATTAAAGTGTTAGATTACTGAGTCTTATGAGATGCATTAAATAGAATGAATTTGGTACATTTATGACATGATTTTATGACTGCATTCATATGCATAATATTAGCATACACACTTGACTTGTGACTTAGACAAATTCCACTCAATTGACATATTCCTGGGTATAAAACTAAAGTGAATGTGACATGAATGTGCATTTCCAATGTCTTGTACTTTGGTTTACCAATAACAAGAATTGATGGATTACAATCAGCAATTTGGAATTAATTGTTATAATTGAGAGATTGATGAATTAAAATATACATTTATTCTAGGAAAAATGTCAAGTGACAAGACAAGTTGTTACATGGAAAATTAGGATGGCTAAGCCTATAAAATGAATGACATTTAGCATGGAAAATTAAGTGAAAAATGGCTTAGAGGTTGAGTGATAAATGGCAGTACATTTAAGTGACTATTGGCAGCCAAACAGAAGGTCATATGTACCATTTAAGGAGAAGACATGCATGTAGCTTGCTTCCTTATAAGACAAGTGTCCTTAAAGAAGGAGAAACTTATCTTAACTCATATAATGACACACATATATGGCAAAGTCTTTCCCTAGATATTTCTTCTATAATTCACTCTCCTTCCTCCCTCACATTACCAAAATACACACATAACCCTCACAACTTTGAAAGTATGCTTTACTTCTATTCATAGTCACTTCAAGATCCATATAAGATTCTACTCAAAGATAGCTATAATCTTCTATCATCTCTTTGCCTTCGCTGAAATCATTCTACTCCCATCTTGTACTTGGATGATCTTGCATGTATGGAGGGTTAGGTTAGCTTGATGATTAAGGTGGAATCAGAGCTAAACAAGTAAGTAAAGTATTGTTCTTTATGGCATGTTATGATAGAACTTGATGATGACTAAATTAGAGATGGCTTGATGGTGATATTAGAGTGAAATAAGTGCTGGAAAATAAGGCATGAATGATAGTTTATGTTTTGTTTTTGCATGCATGAAAGATAATAGTTTATGAGCTACCAAATGAATGATTTGGAGTTAGAATTGGAGCCAAAATTGATGAGGAATTGGCATATAATTAAGGTATAATCGAGGTATAATTAATGGACTATTATGAAGGTGTTTTGAATTAGGTAGGAAGGTGTTAGAATCTGGAGAAATTGAAGGAAAAATGGATAGTACACATTCGGCTCACTCATCCTACGATCGTGGGCAATGCTTTGAAATGAAAAACTTATAATTTGTGTAATTATTGAACAACATAAGAATAAGTCACTTTACATTGGTGTATTTAGACTTGATTGAGGCTTGAAATAAACCTAAATTGTTGCTTGATTTATTGGTCAATGGTTTGATATGTTTAGGTTGTTAATCGATGTCATAACTTAAGGAATGGATTGTCTTGTTATCAATGTATTGAAATCTGGAAATTATGGGTTGTTAAAGGAATTAAGATGTCTTATGAATGCAAATATGATTCAAAGGATATGAGTAATGTGTATTAAATATAAATGAATGAACATTGAAAAACATGTAGTAGTTGTGAGTGAGAATTGGATAATTATATGAATGTATATGATTGATGAATAAATCAAGCTTATGTAAGGTATAAACCTAATTGCAAAATGGTTGTATACAAGTTATAAAGTTTGAATGATCTGAAAGCCTATAAGTACCGTCAAGATCTTTGTATATTAATACATACCTAAAAGGTTAATTGATCATGCATTGAAACGTGATATATATACATGTGAATGATTGAATAATCATATGATGACAACTTAATGATGCGTCAAATATGTGTGTATTACACTAAGATAGATACATAAGTTGATCATCAACATCTAAAGATTGTTGGACCATCAAAGCAATAGCTTATCTAGAGCATACTATGAGTTAACCTAGATGTTTCTCACTATGATTGAATTGTTTTTAGTTAAGTTTCAGTTATTGTACTGTTACTTATATGATTGCTATTATTCAAGACATTGTTGGTCTGAGGAGTTTGATACTTAGGACTATATATGGAAGTGTTTTCAAATTGTATGTGTAATATGGAATGTTTACTCAACTGAATGTTAAATACTGAACCCAGGTTCGAAGAATGTGATAAATGACATGAGCACATTGAATTAAAAGTATTGATAGCATATTATGCGAATCGATGCATTCCATAACATTGATATGCATGATTGAATAAAGGAGTTGTGACCAATGTGAAAACGAGCTTTAACCTTAGGATTGTGCACAAAGAGCCACAGAATCAGCTAATAATGAGCCGAGTATCCACAACGAATATGGGACAGTAAACGAAATGAGCTAGGTATCCACAACGGATACGGGATAGTAAATAGGTGCTCGGTCACAACAAAACAAAAATAAAATTGAGTCATATGTGCATTTTCATATACATCCTTATATGTATCATATGGTTTAATTAAAATGAATTATTTAATTGTTTGAATTACGGTTGAAAAGTAAATGAGGATGTGTTGTGATATAAAATGTTAGCTTACCTGATATAATTATAATAGTATGATAATCTTGATGTACTTGATAAGGTATGATGAAATGTGATGTGATATTCAATACTAGATGATATGTAATACTTGTTGAATTGGGATATGAATTGTCTCTGTGTATCTAACTTGAGTGAATACATCGATGATGGTTAACCCACTGAATTCACAAACTCATCAAAATTGCAACGTTGATTTTCAGGTTCACAAGAGATCTGGTTAGACTAATTGGAGTATAGATACTGTAATTAGACATGAGTTAGTGGTCAAGATCAGTTGTACCTGTAGATGTCTCTAGTCATTATGCATCAAGAATAGCATTTCTCAACTATTGTCAAATGTATATGTGAACTCTGAACTGTAATGAAATTTGTGATTTAATATGATTGTGAATTAAATGATTTAAAATGAATATTTGAAATGTTTTTGATATGTGATGCCTTAAAATGTGGTAATGTGATTGCCTTAACATGCCATGCTTGTAGAGTATGCTCTCGAATAATCATCTATATGTTCAGGCATATTCTCTATGAGAGTGGTACATTACAATAGATATACTTAGTATTCCTATCTCCTTGCTATATACATTGCACTATCAATTTTTGTTTCAACTAGGAATTGTAAGCTTCAAGTGCTTACATATATCTGTTAAGGTCAACTCTCTCTTTCTCTATGAGCATAGAATCTGTAGGATTGATCATTAGCTACTTTTGTGTGCATATAAGTTCCTCCATTACATGTAACTTATCTGTCTTCATTGGATTTGGGGTACCCTTAAGTAGTTTAACATAGTCAGCCTTAATAAATTTCAATAATTGCATGCATTGGAATTTTTTAGAACCTTAAGAATGTTTGTTAATAGCTTCTGCGATAATTGAGTCAAGTTAGGCATGCTTTAATAGGGAATTAAAAAACCTGAATGGAGATCTTTTTGTCTTCATTTTACTATTAACAATTATAGTGATTAGAGTGTGATATGAAAATAGTGGTTCTTTAATTACTATGTAGCTTTCTTGCATTTTAATGAGCCAACAATCGTTGACTAAACATCTGTCAAGCTTCCTTTGTACCAATCCATTATTCTTCTAGTGATTACTCTATGTAAAGATAGGTCCCTAAAATTTGAAATCAACCAAACCAATATTAAAAGTAATTTCTGTCAATTATCTAGTATCAGTGTGTGTTATTATACTTTTATTATTATATTCAACTGGAGAAAACAAACAGTTAAAGTCTCCCATAAGCATTTAAGGCTTAAGTTGCTCATGTCAATTGCTTGCAAGTCCCTCCATAATGCAACCCTCTGGAATTCCTAATTTGTTGTATAAATTACTATAATTGTTATTGGAATCTTGTCAACTTTGATAATAAGCTCACAATGTAGGATCTAGTCATTGCAAACCCAATTTGTTAACAACATATGAGTTAGACCAAAAACCACTAAAATCCTTCCATTGGGATGTTTTAATTATTACTAAATGCTTGCCATCCACTTGGGAGGAAATGTAACCCTTTTTTAGAAAAACTTCTTTTATTTTGGTTTCCACCAAAACAACAAAACTCATATGCTTAGTAGCTAGGTAATATTTTAGTGCTAATTGCTTATTGGGGTAATTCAATCCCCTCACATTCCATATGGTACAAATCATTTGAATTGTTTGGTTTTAGATTTCCTTTTAAATCTTCTATTATTAGTTCCATTTTCTTTCCACTGTTCAAGCTCCTTCTGGGTATTTCAAGTAAACCTCTTCCATTAGGTCACCATTTAAAAAAGTCATTTTCACATCCATTTGATTCAAGTCCATGCCAAAATTAGCAACCAATGCAAAAATTATACTAAATGAATCTTTTATAGACACAAGAGAAAAAATATCTGTGTAATTGATTCCTTCTTTTTAAGTGAATCCTTTAGTAACGAGTCTTCCCTTGTATCTCTTATATTACTTAATGAATCTTTCTTTGTTTGAAATGCCCATTTGCAGCCTATGGGTTTCGGTCCTTTAGGCAACTTAACAGGATCCCAAACATCGTTATTCTTCATGGAATTCATTTCTTCCTTCATAACATTGTACCATAAATTTGATTCTTTGTAACTCATGACTTATAAAAAGGTTTCAGGATCATTCTTAGCTCTATATTGTAGTCAGATTCTTATAGATATACAACATAATCACTAGTAATAACTAATTTCCTTATTCTAGTAGGTCTCCTTAATATCGCACAGACATCCTCCTGTAGAGTCTATTGTTCAACTTATTACTGAATGCTTTCAAGTAATTCCTAAATAACTGGATCTACTGAATTATTGACAACTTGTGGAATTTCTTGATTATCATTTATATTGACCATAAGTTGTTGAATTTCAATAGTTGGTTGTACAATGTCTATTTGAACTTGAGGAGTGTTGTGAATGACAATCATCTTATTGTTTGATGTGTAAGGTTGAGTATCTATATGATCATTAACATAAACTATATCTTGAAATTGATCCCTCCCATTAGTCAAGTCATTCTCAAGAAATTTTACATTTCTTGATTTCACAATTCTAGTGTGATGTGATGGAATCCAATGAAATAACTACTTATGGTTCTTAGTTCCAATTTCTTCTTTTGTGGATTATAAATTTTATTTTATATGGACATCCCCAAATGTGTATATATCGAAAACTTGTCTTCTAACACTTAAATAAATTAAATGACATCTTTGGAATAACCTTAGTTGCTACTTGATTTAATATATACAATGTTGATTTAAAGGCTTTGGTCCACAAGGACTTGGGATGTTTGGAGCTACACAGCATGCTCTATACCATGTCCAATAATGCTTGGTTTTTCTTTCTACCATACCATTCTGGTCTAGAGATCCAGGCATAGTGTATAGGTTACCATCTTAATGGATTAAGTGCTTGTCTACCTTTAGTATATCTACCATAATATGACCCAACTCTATTTGATCTCACGATCTTAATTTACTTACCGTATTGTTTCTCTACTTTAGCTTTGAATATTTGAAAGCATCTGGTGTTTCATTCTTGTTATGAAACAAGTAGAGATACATATATCGTCAATAATCATTTAAAAATAAGATGAAGTGTTTCTGACTATATGAGTCCATATTTGGACTACAAATATCTATATATATGATCTCTAATATATCTAAACTTCTCTTGGCACCTTTATTTGATTTGTTGGTCTGCTTTCCCTTTATGCAATCTATACAAGTTTCAAAATTAGTAAAATCCAAACTACTAAGTTCTCCATCATTCACCAATCTTTTAATCCTTTCTATGGAGATATGTCATAATCTCCAGTGCCATAATATAGAGGAATTTTCATTTATGACACAATGTTTGGTTCTAGCATTAACATGTGTTGCATTATAGTAATACATAAAATTAAATTACAATCCCCAATATCCTCCACACGTGAATGTATCTTATTTCTAGATAAGATTACTGCTCACTTCCTGTTGGTTTGCTTGGGTTTCTCAAATCCTACAACTCATTTGTAATATGGGTTGTACAACCAGAATCAATCCACTATATGTCATGAAAAACTTCAGCCATATTAAATTCAAAACAAACTAGTGAGATTGGATTACGTTTCCTTATGTTTGACACACTCCTTCTTTATGTGTCCTTTTTTCTTGAAGAAAGGCACTTGGATTCCTTCTTAATGTTTATATCACAGAAACTAACAATTTAAATGGCTGCATAATTTAAACATACATGCTAGTTATCAATAAATTGATGCTAACAAACTATATATATGTGTTTTTAATGTAAAACATATCTTAAAAGACATAAATCAAATGACATAAAAATTGCCTATAGGTTAACTTTTTAATTCAAACAAATTTATGTTAAAGTTTATCATAAACTATCAAATTATATTCTAATTCCTAATACCTGTGGGAAAATTAGAAAAACTAATTCGATATTTCATCCTAATTAATTATTCAAATATTTTAAAAAATCATGTGGGATAAAAAATTTTATACTAAAACAATGATCTATAATTAAAAGTCTCAAAATTTTATATTATTAATTACATAAATATACAATTTTATAAAATTAGGGTTGCTATGGCTAAACGCTAATAATTAATCACTTAAACATTGTATAAAAAATTCTATTCGTAATCTAAAATATAGGCATAATAGTCATATGATAATCTGCTTCATATTAAATGTTTATACAAATATAATTTCAATGTATAATATATATGAATATTACGTTGAGTCCAGTTGGCAAAGGCTCACCATATGCCCCATGAGGGTTTGGGTTCGAGTCTTAGTCACTGTAACATATTTTGTTTCTAAAACAACACACAAAATGACATCATTTAATTACTCTTCTTTAACCTTTAACTGGGTCACAGTGTCCCGGTTCATGACCGACCGGTTATAAAATACATCACAAAAACTAATTTTTTAAATGTAGAAAAATTCCAAAATTCTTAATTAAAGATTTATACCTTTAATCGAAAGAAAAAAGGCCCAAAAACAACTTTAAAAAGCAAATTTTCAAATCTTAAAAAAAATTCTAGAATTTGAAATTCTTCAAAAATTCAAACAAGGCAAAGGTTAACAACTTTAATATCAAATGTAAGCCACTTCTAACATATATAGTCAACAATAATGTATGTTAGAATAACATATAAACTAAATGTGGAAGAAAACAAAATACCTCCAACCATTTTTATTTTTGCTTCAAGAGTCTACGTTTTGCAATTCTTTTAAGCTCTCAATTCCTAATTTGATGGTTTATATTTCAAAAGAGAAAAGAAGCTTAGGGACCCTAATAACCTACTAGAAAAACCATATCAATTTATGTTATTATTAATCCACAAGATGAAGGTTTCTCTTATTAAGTCAGTAGGACTTTACGATGATTAATTTTGATGACAATCAAATAATAATAATGTTAGAAATAAATGAACTAGTTTGATGAGTGTGTTAAGCGTGCAGAAGTACAAAACACAAAAGAAGATACAGAAGAAGCACAAAGACACAGAAAAAGTAGAAGATACAGAAGAAGCGTAAAGACACAGAAGAAGTAGAAAGTACAGAAGAAGCGCAAAAACACAAAAGAAGTAGAAAGTAAAGAAGAAGCGTAAAGACACAGAAGAAGTAGAAAGTACAGAAGAAGCGCAAAGACACAGAAGAAGTAGAAAGCACAGAAGAAGTGCAAAGACACAGAAGAAGTAGAAAGGACAGAAGAAGCGCAAAGACACAGAAGAAGTAGAAAGTACAGAAGAAGCGCAAAGACACAGAAGAAGTAAAAAGTACAGAAGAAAGCAAACCACAAAAGAAAGAAAAACACAGAAGGAAGCAGAACATAGAAGAAAGCAAAACACAGAGGAAAAACACAGAAGAAAAGAAAAACACAGAAGAAGCAAAAGATACAGAAGAAGCGAAACACAAAAGAAACAAAGAACAGAAGAAGTGAAGATACAGAAGAAGCGAAACACAGAAGAAACAAAGCACAGAAGAAGTAAAGATACAGAAGAAGCGAAACACAGAAGAAACAAAACAAAGAAGAAGTAAAGATACAGAAGAAGCGAAACACAGAAGAAACAAAGCACAGAAGAAGTAAAGATACAGAGGAAGCAAAACACAGAAGAAGAAAAAATAGATGATACAAAACAGAAGATACAATAGTACGTCGAATAGTTAGTTAGTTGGAGTTAGTTATAGAACTCAACTAAATAGCGGTCATCAAGATTTAAGAAGCAGTTATCAAGACTCAAGAAGCAGTTATCAAGAATCAAGAAGTAGTTGGAGACTTAGACTATAAATACTAGTCGTAGTCTAAGATTGAATAACTTTTTAACTTTTCAACCTTTCAGAAAACTTTTGATCTTACCTCTTTTGAGCATTCAAGTGTATACTTAGAAAAGAAAAATTTTGTAGTACGATACTGGAGAGCTAAACATTACTGTAAAAATAGCTCACGATATTTTTCTAGTGAGAGAAAGAAAAGGCTGAGATCCTGGAGAGGCTAAGATAGCTGAAAGAATACTTGGTGTGAGAGACCTGAAGAGGCTCTAGAGGGAAGAAAGAATACTTGTACATTTGTTGAAGTATAGTGAAAACTTAGAAGAATTCTGAGGACTGGACGTAGCCCACAGTTTGCGGTGAACCAGTATAAAATCGCAGTTTCTATCTTCTATCTTTAAAACTTATTCTATTTTGTTCTTAAACAAGTATAGAGAAGTTATTTGCGATCTATCTACATAACAATTTTCGTATAATGTTTGTAATATTCTTTTAACAAGTTAAAGAAGTTCTTATTAGAAATATTAAAGTTTTTGTATTCATGAAAAGAATACACAATTCAACCCCCCTTCATGTGTATATCATATATTGTACATAATTTCTATATTAACGTGTGATTTACTTCATCTCTGACTTCTCACTACACCCACCTTGACACTCTCTGAATCATGGCTTCATACAACGATTTCTTTTCTCTTACATTGATACTCTCCTTCATGCTTATAATTTACTATTTTCAAACATCTTCACTTTCATCAAAACTCCATTTTCTTACCACATCTACCTAGCTTGAACTCGGTTTACTTCTGTTTCTTAGAAGACCGACTAAAACACTCTTCGAAAGCTTACCTAATATTTTACCTTAGTGGTAAACATGTCCTTTCCAAATCCAAAACCTTCCCTAGCCTCCCATTTGATGACTGAAGATTTCCTTCCCATACCATCCTCTTTTGCTTCTCAACTAACACTATAAGAAAATCACTAATTAGCGATGGGAAATTACCTGAAAAACTGTAGTAAATTACCAAAAGAACATCATGTTCCATCGGTAACATTATCGGCAAAAATTCCATTTTACGATGGACAAAACATCCGTAGATAAAAATGGAGGGAAATTATCACGATAATTTTTCTGAAAGAATATAGTAACTGATTGAAAATGTCTGTCAGTAAAATAGGCGGGAATGCTTAGCCGCATAAATAAGTGTCAGAGTGTACCAATGGAAATGTTTTATGTCAGTAAGGTATCAACAGAATTGTTATTCCGTCGGTAAAATTGAAAGATAAACGTCGTTATTTGCTCTAGCTTTAACGTTTTTTAATAAAATAGAAATGATATCATTTTCGTTTAACCTAAAAGCTATCGAATCCCCTTTCCTCGATCATCATTTGCCTTTTCTCTCTATCATTTTCTCCTCTGTCGATTTTCCTCCTTATCACTACCGTCCTTTTACCTGTCGCCATCCTCATCTCTATTTAAGGTGGATTTTGTCCTCCTTTATGTTTTATGCTTGTTATCTATATGTCAATGAGTTTTATACCGATCTTGTGAAATGTTATTCATGCATTATATATGTTTTGTAAGCATTTTACCATTATGTGTGAATAATGAAAATTTTGAGCTAAAATCGATTACAAATGTAGGGTGAAACCTTGGCAGTCCTATCTTTTGTTACTTTCACAGGGAAAGGTTATTAATAAGTTTTCACTCCTTCGCACCATGCCTTTTGACTTAGGTTTGCTGCCTATTCTTTTCCTTCCAAGTATAATTTCGAAAAGTGCTAGACCTATAAAAAAAGGGAAGAAAAAGAAACTATAACAGTAAAAGATAGCAGGTTAATGAGTATCTCTTGTAGTTGGTAACAACAAATTAATTTAAATCTTTGCTTGCCAAAACTTTTCCCTATTTCTTAATGATTTTCCAAATTTTCTAGAATTAACACTATGTTTTAATTACTTTAAGGAATATGGGCATTGTAACTTTACATCTCCCATATGGCCCATCAACTTTGTTAATCCATACAAAATGATATGGCATAATTCCACTATTTTCTAATAACGTATAAGAATAACGAGGCTCATTGTCATTGAATGAAAAATGTGAATAAAGCAATCTTATATCTTATGATTTCACATCCTCTCCAAATGATGACGGTCTAATAACTTTAATTTCTCCCTTAAATGTTATTTTGTGAGTAATTTCCATGATGAAGCGCTTGCTTGATGAATAAATATGTATGGACTAAGCATCAAACATATCTTACGAAGAGTGATGACAATACATAAGTTTAGAGGTTAATTTATTAGCTTATTACTTATACAATATTTTTTCTTCTCTATGACCTCCAATATGTTGTATTTTATGATATATTGTGACGTAACTATGTGATTTTAAGTCATTGTTGCTAACTTAAGCATTAATAATATGTCTATCATGAGTTCCTTAAGAAAGAATAAAAGATGTGCCTAACCAAAGAGTTCAAGAACACTAAAATACAAAAGGTCTTAGTCATTGTCATTAGTGACAAACATAAGAGTGTATTATCATTTAAGAACAATGAACAAAGCCCTGTAAAGATGGAAGTTATAACCTTTATAACTTAGTGATCAACTAATTGACCTCATGCCTGCAATTGCTTAGTGAAGACATTTTGTAATTAAATTTTATGCCTAAAGTTGATGTATTCTCGTTTTTTTTTATGTTACAACTTAATGTCCCTTACTCAAATAGAGGTTGGACATTTGATTGCAATAAATGTACTACTACTGGCCTTTAACATCTAAAGGTACATATGAAGTTCGAATATTTTAATTCAATTACTAGTTCCTAAAACCTATAAACTTTATAAAATTCACCATATTCACAAAAGATTAACCATTTTTTATAATGAGTTAACACTTGATATTTTTGCATAACTAAAAATGAATATGTAAAAAATGGAATTCAAAAATAACATAGAAGTTAATATTCTTAGGATCGTATAACAAACATTTGTGTGAACTAAAAAAATAGTATTTCAAAAATAAACTAAAATTGTACTTTGATTATAGTGTTATGTTATTTGTTGTATAGAGTTATGGCATTTTTTTATATATTGTGATGGTATTTATTATACTTGGTTGTGGTATTGACATATTAAAGTGAAGATAGTATTTATTGGTACAGTGAGATGGTACTTTTATATAGAGTTATGATATAATTTGTTTGGTCATGTTATTCTCTAGATATTATGTTAATACTATTTATACTTAATTATGGTATAAACATAATAAAGTAAAGTTGATACTTATTTTTATAATGTAATGAAAAATTAAAGGCAGTACTCATTTATATATTAGATGATATTTCTTATATAGATTTGTAGTATAGTTTCTATAAAGTCATAATATTCTTTATAAGTTATGATGGTATTCTTTGTACTCAATTGTGGTATTAATATATTAAAGTAAAGCTGGTACTTATTTATATAGTGAAATGGTGTTTTTTTATATAGACTCATGGTATAGTTTGTACAAATTCATGATATTCTTTATATATTATATGACATTGTTTGCACTCAATTGTGGTATTGACATATTAAAGTAAAGATGATACTTATTTGTATGGCATGACAATATTTTTTACATTGAATTATGGTAAACTTTGTATAAAGGGTATTCTTTATAAGTTATGATGGTACTCTTCATATGTATTAATAATATTTTTTATTAATTTAGATATAATGATAAATTGACTAGTATAACCATATTTTAGATTAAACAGTTATTACATAGATCAAAAGTTACCACTTCAACTAATTTACCTATTTAGTTTAAACTGTTTGATGAATTATCATTTTCCTATAGTATATATTAACTCACTACCTCTTTCATTTGTTATTTTTTGAGATGGATGTAACATTTCTATCCATTTTAGTGTTTAATTTAAGTTTTCTCTTACATTTTAGCTTTCTTATCCCTTCCACTCTCAAATACCCAACATTTTCCATTCACTTTTCACAGTATCTTTTATCAGGTATCAAATACCTAACTATTTTCCATTGAAATACCTACTATTTCACAATTAATATATGTGTTATCCCAATAGTTGACTATGATCAGCAAGTGAAATTCAAAAAGAAAAAACTTGAGGTAGAGTGAAAAATGTATTCGTTGGGTATATTCTTAATAAAATTAAGATTATGATAAAAATACAAAAAAATAGGCTTACCATTCTTTCTCTATTTTATGTCGCTCCATCACTTTTGGTTCTTGCGTAACTTTAGATATGGTTTTTATGATGTTAAGTCAACCAGAGAAAAAGTGAAAAATCGTATTTAGTAAGGCTTTTATTTTACTTTACATAATCTAGCATATAAATTTACTATTTACTATTTATCATTATTATAGGTGCATAATTGCTTTATTTGTTTCATGATTTTACACCTTTCTGTTTATATATCTAACCTCTCTTTTTTTATGTAGGGAATTGACGTGTTTCCTGACTCGTACTGATATTAAGATAATAACAATTCTACATTATGTGAGATAATCTAATGATTGATATTTCTTTATTATTAAGTTAATACTATTTAACTATTTATGAGTGCTTCAATCTTATCTTGTGTCTTTAT
>JAOQMS010000007.1:5161062-5181534 GCA_027563885.1 Erythroxylum longipes
GTTTGAGAAACTTTAGGGATCAAATATGAGATATTTGATTTTATTAAAATTAAATTAATTATAATTAGAATTTGATTTTAATTATAATTAAAGATATTTAATTTTAATAAAAGACTCTTATGATTTTTCTATAAATACGGAAAAGCTTTTAGAAGCTAACACTTTTATCTTTTTCCTCTCAAAGCAGTTGAGAATTGCTCTATGGATACCACCAGAGGCTGGACGCTTAAACAGCTCGTGATTGATCACTTGGAAAAGGTTTCGAAGATTTTTCTCTAGGATAGCGAACAAGGTACGATTTCTAAATCATTTATGTTTTATTCAAGTTTATACAATTGTCAGGATCTGCTTGAAATCCATAAAAAATTTTATTTACTGCTGCGGTCGTGATTTGATCATGGTTGGATTCTAACAAGACCAAGATTGCCTTTCATCCTGTTGGAATTGTAGGGTATTCTATTGAAGTGGTTGCATACTCTCTTGAAGCTGCTGTATACCCTGTTGAAGTTGAAGATGGCCAGCATTACAGGTCTTGATATAGTCATCCAGAGGGCTACTTGAGTTGTGACAAGAAGCTTCTAATCCACACGAAAATTGTTGTGTGTCCTGCAAACTATCATAAAAGTAATTATGATGGTTATCCCATCCATAACTAAAGTTAGGTTTATCATTCCAACCTTGGTTATAGGATTGAGAGTAAGAGTTAAAGAAAAAATTACTTCCATCCATGATCTTTTTAATTTTTTCATAAACACAAAACAAAAAATGAAAGGATCATGAAATAACTGAAAAGAAATCAATTACAAAAAAATATGTACAAAATACTAATTAAAATCACAAACAAAAATAAAACACTGCACTCCCTAGTAACGACACCAAAATTGACAGCGCATCATAAAGCTAGTCAAAATAAAATAACTAAACTACTAATATAGTAGTGGTGAGTCTAGGTCGATCCTACAAAGAATGTGTCTAAAGTTGTTGAAATGAAATTAATCGATGTTTAGGTTTCGGGGGGTTTTGACTTTTAAGAATAATAAAATAAAATAAAATGAACATAATAAAAAAATTAAGGAAAATATGCAAAAAATGATAAAAAGTGGGGAATTTAGTAGGGACCTAGTTTTTTAGTTCAATCTCAGCCTACACCTTAATTAAACATATTTCAATGATTTGTTGTTCTTAAACCTCTCCTAGCAACTATTAATTGTGGGTTAATAATTAAACCGAGTTTTCCCTTAGGTTTTGTTTAATCAAGATACGATCATTAATTAAAGCTAACTACTGAATAACCTAGGATACGATCTCAAGATTTAATTAGGCAGTAGCATTAAAAGTTAGGAAAACTAATTAATCAAGGCAACAACCATATATGAATTGTCATTTAACCTAGTTTATGTTATCCCTAAAGATTACGAATCATTAGTTGCTACACACGAATTTCAATATAACAATTACAGATTATATCGAAATTCTAGCAATGGATTTGTAAATAAACGATTTAATGAATGCATTAAAATCATCATTTCACAATACCCAATAGGTTTATACACAAATAACCAAACAGTTACTAGAGTACAATTATCCATACATAAAACCCATATCAATTAACATAGGATAACATAATTAATTTCTAATGAGAGAAAGAAACAACAAAAACAAAGAAAAACACTTAATCCGAGTTGTCAGGGTCGATGTCACCTCCGAATCGGCGTTAGGACGTTTAGCCCTTCATAGGTCTCTCCCAAGAAAATGCTTCATCCCCTTTAAGAGTAACCTAATTGAAACCCCTTAACAACACCTCCCTTCTCTTCTGTGTTTCATGCTACTATTTTGTCTATTTTGTGAATTAATTTTCAGTCCACCCCTACTGTTCACTCTTCTTAAAAACTCACACACCTTCTCTACACTGTCATTTTCTCCTAGCCAGCTTGTCCATGTGTTGCAGTTTTGCTCCTTGTTTCCCACTCTGCTAGCACATTTTGGTCTCTCCCTACCTACTGCATATGTTGTCGTTTCTTGTCCATCATGCATTGCATTTTGGTGTGCATATATTACTGGCATGTTTTCTCATATGCTGTCTTTTTCTTCATGCTTCCCACTTGCTACGTGTTGCCGTTTTGGTGCTCCTTGGTTGTGCGTTTTGCTGTTGGCTTCCTCCTTATGTTGCTGTATAAAATGTCATTTTAATAAATGTGGTGTTTGATTGTGGACGACTGGATTTTAATCATCTCCATATAATTAGCATAATTACATTAGTCTAATAAACTTAAAAAATAGTTCAACTTAGGCCAATTTTACAGTAAAATTCAGAATAAATAATTTTAGGTTTTAACTAATAAAATATGAATAATCTTGCCCAAATGTGTAATAAAAATAATTATATAGACTAAGTTTAGGAGGATAAAAGATGTAATATTTTACACTTATCATCTATCCACTATTTTTCTACTTCTTCCTTGACAAAGGTTTTTGTCTCATCTTCTTCAATTACCTCCTGCCACTTCTATACTTCCTCTTCTTAGATGGAAACTTCTTCTTCTTTCAAAAGCTCTTAGAATCTCATTCTATTCATAAAGCTGACAGGCGTGTTGTAATGCTAGTCAAAATAAAATGACTAGACTACTACTGTAGCAGTGGTGAGTCTAGGTCAATCTCAGAGGGAATGTTTGGTTAGCTTATGAAATCAAATTAATTGATATTTAGGTAATGGGGGGTTTGGATTTAATAAGAAAATAAAATAAAATAAACACAATGAAAACAAATTAAAGAAAACGTGCAAAAAATGATAAAATTGGGGAATTCAATAGGGATCTGGTTCTTTGGTCCAATCTTAGTTTACACCCTAATTAAGCATAATTCATTGATTTTTTGTTATTTTATCTCTCTTAGCAATTATCTGTCGTAGATGAACAACAAGGATTGTTAATCCTAATTTTTCCTTAGATCCTAGTTAATTATGAAGTGCTCATTAATTAACCCTAGCTATTAGGAAACCTAGAATAAGCTCTCGAAATTATTCGGACAACCACCTTACGAATCAGAAAAATAGACTAATCTAGGTAATAATCACACAAGCTTGGATTATTTAGATTATGTTATATTATCTCTAATGATTCAGAACCATTAGTTGCTACACATGAATCAGGAATACAACTAGGGATGGCAATTTCGGCCCTACCTGGCCCTGCCCGTTTTGGCCCGGGTTGGATAGGCCCGGTCGGCCCACAACCCATAACCTTTTTCTCCTAAGAAAAAGGTTCAAACCGTATAACTAGCCCTAGCCGAAACCCCTTTTTGCTCCTTCTCTCTCTCTTACAAACTCTCTTCTCTCTACTATTTACTGATGTGACAAATAAACATGTTTGTCCATCTCCACTATTCATGTCTCCTTCTACTGCAAGCTCTCTAGCTACTCTTCTCTCTCATTACTGTTCTTGATGTGACGATTTAACAAGCTGGGTCATGCATACTATTCAGTCTAGACATGCCTTTCACCTGCTACATCTGCATTTCATGTCTTGGATGAAACACAGATGTATGTGTTAAACGTATACGTTTTCTTTTCCCACTCTACTAGAGCAGGCTACTATTCTCCCTACTTCTTGAATTAATTATTGGTCCACTGGTACTGTTCATTTGTTAAAAACTTATACCACTCTTACGTTTTCTTCCTTTGGCTGTGCATTTTGCTACTTGGCATGGACTGCTGCACTGCATTTTTTAGGTCCTCCAAACATCCAACGTGTTGTGTTTTGATTCTTTTTAGTGTTGTCGTTTTGCTCATTCATCTGTTGTCACATACGTTTTGCTCTCTTGTTATTTCTTCATTTTTCCAACAAGCACTTTTAATTCTTCTGCTTTGTATTTTTTTTCTTCTTCTTGTCTTTTAATTTTCTTCTTATTGCTCCATGAAGACAAGTGAAAATTAATCTTCAAAAAATGGCCCAAATGTAGTGCTTTCAACTCACTTTAACTTCTTTGCTCATACCTAAAATCATATATGAATTAAAGTGAGTATCTTAAGTATTTTCGTATCATTAATTGCTAAGTGTAAATGAATAATTGTATCCACAATTAAACACATATCAATTTCCTCCACACTTAGCTTTTATCTGTCTTTAGGCAAAACATCCAAATTAAGCTCAAAGACTCGAAACATTTACTCAATTTCTATATTTTCCAAGACTATATAATCATAACCAAAGATGAATGACTTTCAAAAATCATAGTAAGAATTCAACATTCAATGATTCTACTCATGATCAATCAATAAGCATCATCTTTAGAAACCGAGCAATCTAATGGTAGACTTGGAAAATGTGTTTAAATAAAATATATCTATAGATACACTCAACACCATTCATGATCATGACAATCCATAACTTTGTATGTCATTTCATTTCTCCAACACTATAATTCACATGCAAAATAATGGATCAAAGGACTTTTCAAGGTTGTAATGTGGGCAAAGGTAAGGTGAGAAGTATTTGGGTCAAGTTGCATGAAAGCCATCAAAGCTAGTAAAAAAAAGCAACACTCATCAGAAACTAGGTAACATCAGCTATGATGAATGCAACATTTATATTTCATAACCCCATTCAGCTCTCACACATAAACCACATAAAGCATACACCAATATGAAGGAATCACTCATACAATTTAAGCCAACAATACATTGAGATCACAAGAACGAACCTTCCAAGCCAACATCTACCTTATATTCAACATACTCAATTAACACATTCATTACAACTCTAAGAAGATGCATTAATCATGAATAACTTTGCAAACTCATATGCAATTCCTCTTTGATAAATTTATTTAAACAAAAATTTGTTTCATTCTTTTTCTTTTTCATTCTTTCATTCTTTTTCTTTTTCTTTTCTTTTCTTTTCTTGTGTTTTTCTCTTTTCTCTTTTCTTTCTTTCTTTTCCTTTATTTTTTTTACATTAAAAGAAACTACATTAACATCGGAATTTCAATGATAAGACATAACAAAACTTCTCAACGTTAACCAACCACACATATGTACACCCCTACACTTACACTTTTGTACATCCACAAACTCACGAATCATAAATGTTCCACTGGCTTTATGGCTTGGGTAAGACATTTGGTTAATTATAAAGCATGCAATATGGTTGGTACAAAAAGAAAGGCTAATGAGGCTTAAAGAGGCTTATTAAAAAGGAAAATCATATAATGGGTAGGCTATTTGGCCAATGTAGTTCGAAAAAGAAAAGAATGCCTGATCATATCCATGTTAATGTATGTAATAAAAATGTGATCTCGAATAGAAATTCTAGGAAAAATCAAGATGGACATGTCATGAAGGTCACACATTATCAAAAGACAATGAGATTGATATGGATGTGTTAGTCAGATAAGGCTTAAAATCTCACCAGCTTTATCTACCACTAGTCACTACTCTTCTAAAGATAATACACATAGACCAATTACAAGAGTAAAAATACATGCTAAAGTTGCTATGAAATTCTCTAGTCAATTCATTATCTACCCATGACTATATAATCCCAGAAGTAACAAAAAAAGAGAAAATGTTTGTTTGTTTGTTTTATTCTTTCTCTCATTTTGATTGAAAACTTAAAACAAGCAAGAAACAAACTAACATTGAAACACACATGTATAAAAAGTAATAAATGTGAAAATTTAAAGCAAAGAAATTTTCTTCCTTAGGGTTGCCTCCCAAGAAATGCCTTTGTTTAGGGTCACTGGCTCGACTCCTTTTTCTCCTCATGTGAAAAAATTATGATCTTCTGATGGCTCATATAGTTTTTCAATGTGAGGTTCTTTAGGATTCGTCTTGGTTGATAATTGTTCCCATTTAACTCATTCCCTATCCTTAGACTTTCAATCTCGACTGAGTCCATACACTTGAGGAATATTTTAAGCATCTCTTCATCTTTTTCTTCGTCATTTAGTTCCTTCAATCTGCTATGTAAAGGTGAAGAGTTAGTTTAAAAAATAATCATGGACTCAGTACTTACCTGCAAGCTAAATGATATGTCTTTACGGCTTCGAGCTCCTTCTCAACTTATTCTTCTTCACAAGTAATTCCTTGAGTACAACACTCAAGATTCTCAAGCTCCTCTTCACTCTGTAAGGTTTTCACGTTAATATCCATCGGGTACTCCTCAGGTTGATATGGTTGCATCTCTTTACCTTGTGATGCTAGGCAGTTGATAGTTTCCATTAATTGATCTGTCTGGCTTGTCAATTTCTGGATTCTAGAACTTGTTCCTTGTTGGAATTACAAAGTGTTAGCAACATACACATTAATTAATTCTTCCAAGGATATACCTGAGTCTTGATAGGAAGCTTCTAGTATGTACGGGAATTGCTGTGCTTACTACAAACTATCATGGAAGTAATTCGGCTAATTATCCTATCCATAACAAAAGTTAGGTTGATCAGTCCAAATATTTTTATAGGATTGAGAATATTAATTAAAGAAAAAATTACTCCCATCTATGGCAAATATAATTTTTAAATTTTTTTATAAAAACTAAACAAAAAAATGAAAAGATTATGAAATAACCAAAAATAAACCAATTACGAACAAATATATATAAAATACCAATTAAAATCAATAACAAAAACTAAGCACCGTACTCCCCAACAACGATGCCAAAATTGACAGGCACGTCATAATGCTAGTCAAAATAAAGTAACTAGACTACTACTATAGTAGTAGTGAGTCTAGGTCGATTCCACAGGGATTGTTCAATCAGCTTATGAAATGAAATTAATTGATGTTTAGGTAAAGGTGGGTTTTGGATCTAATAAGAAAATAAAATAAAACAAACCTAATGAAAACAAATTAAAGAAAACATGCGAAAATGACAAAATTGGGAAATTTGGTATGGATCCGGTTCTTTGGTTCAATCTCAGTCTACACCCTAATTAAGCATAATTCGTTGATTTTTTGTTTTTTTATCTCTTTTAGCAATTATTGATCGTAGATTAATAACAAGCTCTGTTAATCCTAATTTTTCCTTAGATCCTAGTTAATTACGAAGCGGTCATTAATTAACCCTAGTTATCGGGAAACCTAGAATAAGCTCTCTAAGTTTATCTAGACAACCACCTTACGAATAAGAAAAATAGACCAATCTAGGTAATAATCATACAAGATTATTTAATCTATGTTATGTTATCTCTAATGATTCAAACCATTAGTTGCTACACATGAATCAGGAATACAACGATTATGTATTGTATTTGATTCTAACAATGGGTTTTCATGAAAATCGATTCAATAGAGCATTAAAATCATCATCATTCAAATACCCAATCAATCCATACAAGATAACATAATCAATTTCTAATAAGAGAAAGAAACAACAAAACAATAAAAAATGATCTCTTGTTATTTCTTCATTTTTCCAGTAAGCATTTTTAATTCTTCTTCTATGTATTTTGATTTTTTCTTTCTTCTTTTCTTTTAATTTTCTTCTTCTTGCTCCATGAAGATAAGTGAAAATTAATCTTTTAAAAACAACCCAAATGTAGTGCTTTCGAGTAACTTTAATTTCTTTGATTCCAAATTGTACCTAAAATCACATATGAATTAAAACGAGCATCATAAGCATTTTCATATCATTAATTGATAAGTGTAAATGATTAAATGTTTCAACAGCTAAACACATAATAGAAGCCAACCCTTATCTTTTCTTTACTTTCAAATTCACGTTGACTACCTTTCATTTTGGTAAGAATTTCAATTAATCTATCTGAAATACTCTTTTCTCCTTCTTCTTTTAAGAGCTCTTTTTCACTTCTAAGGGTGATTACATTCCAAATTCTTTAGGGACTATTTCAATAGGAATAGGTAAACTTCCTTGCATCTCATAAGCTATTATATCCACCAGCTGGTTGATCCAATTCACCATAATTTGTATACAAGCCTCTATTAGCTAATGCCTTATGATTAATTCTTGAATAAAATCAGTCATCATTTCTTCTAGAGTTAGCTCCTTAAGTTAAGGTGCTTGGTGTTCACTCAAGGTTACATGCTCTAAGTTTCAATATTTTTAACCTTGGTAATTATCATAAGTGCGCGGGTCGTTCGCGTAGTACCTAAGATGTTGATCCCACGAGGAAGATAACTAGCCCTAAAATCTAATGGCAGCTAAGTTTGCAAAACCTAATTAAACAACTATTGCGGTAATTTAAACTAATCAAGAATCAAATATGAGAATTTAAATCACCAAAAGAAAAAACAGAAGCAACTCACACAAATAACCTAATTTTCAACCTAGAAGTGACTAATTGAGAGAAACGGGGAATTTATTCGAAATTAAAGAAAATCTATCCAATTATGAATTTTTCTGATTTAATGGGCCTAGACGGTCCTAGGGTGAATTACTCTCTCTTGGGTTATAATTCTTAACCCGAATTGATATTTCCTAACTCAAATTATGGAAATTACGATATATCAATCTACAATTTGTCCAAAACCTAAATTAGTTCTAATGTTGTTTATTAACCTACTGGGAATCTACGCTCGATCTCTCGTTACAAGACTCAACTAGTTTGATTCAATTATCTACCTATCGATTTACTTAACCCTAAATCAATGATTTGTATCAGCTCACCCTCTCACTTTATTGCCCAGTTATGAAGAATCGAATTAAATCACAATCAAAACAATCTTATTAATCTCAAGAATAAATCAACCGCAAGGTGAGTTTAGACAAACATCAACACTCTACAAAAAATATATCTAATCAATCTCCAAAATTCCATACATCAATGAAATCGAAATAACAATTAGAATATACTTTCGGAATGGATCTCGGAGGCACGACTGTGAGAAACCACCTATTTTGGGAAGTACGTCACGTCAAGTGTATCTCTGTGCCTCTCTTCCTTCGTCTCCTTCCTCGATCGATTGATCTCTAACTAGGTTTTCACTCGAATTTTTGGCAGAGTCTCTCTCTTTTGCAGCCCTTGGCTCTCCCTTTCATTTGTCAGCCCGACACAGTGCACGATCGTGGCCCTACCTGCCACGATCGTGGCTGGCACTTTTTCCTTTTTGTCACAATCATGGCCTAACTTGACGCTCTCTGTCACGATCGTGGCTCTTGGTGCATGATCATGGCCTGGCTACTTTTGGTTCTTCCTCTTCTATCATGATCGTGGCCTGTGCTTCTTTGGCCCAAAAACTCTTTAACTCTTTCCATTCTTCCCTATTTATCATGCAACACTAGCAAACACATCAAGTTACCTCAAAAATATATAATTTAAGCTTAAAGATTCAAACTAACCCATAAAAAAACTTAAACACAAAAACTAACCTAATTAAACTCTAAATGCATCCTAAACACTTGAATTGAAATTAAAATAATTATCTAATCTAATCTTAAAACACCATACAAATTGTAACTATCACTTGGTATTGTAAATATTCAATTGGAGCATAATCATTCCATCCATAAGTGTACAAGTTGCTTCATTATGAATTGTAGTTGTTCTCGTATACTGCACTTTGAGGTTGACTATACATGCTCGGTTGTTCCCACATATAGGTTGGTGTTTGAAATTTATGATTGTAATAAGTACTCCCACAAATGTTGCAACATGGTAATAAACCACTAACATATAGTAAACGTAAAGAAGTTCAAAAGATAACTCAATGAACAAGCCAGAAATACAATAAAATAAGATGAAACAAAACAAAACAAAACAAAACAAAACAAAACAAAACAAAATAAAATAAAATAAAATAAATACAGAAGATAGTGACGAGAGTAATAGCGTTCATGTGTTCCTAATATTGAAGTTCTTGACAATGGCACCAAAATCTTGATTGACTTATTCTATATATGTCAATTATGAATTAACTACAAGTGTTTAGCATAGTTGTAGCTAGTACCGATAAGTACAGGTCGATCCTAAAAAGACAATGAATACTAGCAATTACCATAAACCTATTATCTAGTCTACAAATTTGATTTGATTTTTGATTAAAGGCAATAAAACTTAAGTAAATAAAGTAAAATAGGTAGTAATATTGAACAGAGAAATAAAGAATCACTCAGAAAATTCTCTATATCAAGAATTAGTGTCTAGGTTATGAATCTCCCTAAAAACCCTTAATTAGTCGGTCTCTTATTATGCAGTTGTTTATTGACTATTAGACCATGGAAATTCCTATGGTATGCTAATAGCTCTCTTGAGTCTAATAACAACTAATCCTAAGATTATCAACCAAATTACTTATGTTAAATTGTGAATTCTGCTATTAGGTTTGGCCCTAATGTGGAGGATTTATATTATCATATCTCTAATGTTGCAATTACATCCATTCAATTATGGTAGATCTATTCATACAAGGATTTCCCAAATCTCTATGTGATGAAATGAGATTATGATTTAATATTTCGAATTTACTAGATAATATATTAAACACGTAATTGAATCACAATACATCAATCAAAACAATTTAATTAAACAAAAGAATGAAAACATGTTATAACATAAACATAGGTTTCATCTTCCTTAGACACTAAAGAAATTTAGTTACACTTGTTTGAAGATGAAATCAAACATAAACAGAAAGAAAAGCAATTATAAAATGTAAGGGTTCATAATTTTAAATTTCCCTTTTATCTCCTATCGAATATTCTTTTTAAGGTAGAGGTTTGATTTTGTATTCTCTTGGATCTTTCAGTGATTTCTTCATGTTTTTCCACTTTTATAGATCAAAATCACCCTTTGAGTCACCTATAAAATTCTTTGAACAACTTTACACATCTGCTCCTCTATTTTGCCTCTGAACGCGTCTTTTTATAGTAATTGTTAGGGTTTTGGGTGATACATGGTCTGATACATAGGCATGTACTAGACAAAGTACAACCCAAAATCTCCATAATTGAATTCTATAAAATTTGAGGACCTTACATGGCTAGATACATGGTCACTTATTCCTTCTTTAGTTCAAATCTTAGTTTTATGCCACATTTTCATCTGAATTCTTCTCTTTTTGATCCGTGAAGGAATTATAACCTATAAACACACTTGGAGCAAATTAAATACCAAATATTAAATAAATGTATAAAATATAAAGCAAAAATATGTTAAATATGGGGTGTAAATATGGTTAATTATTCATCTATCACAACAATATTGTGATTAAGACTTAAATTTGTTGATGACCAAATTACAAACGAAGTATATATTAACAAGTGGTCATTTAGTTATATTTTTAGTCTCATATTTAGTGCAATTTACTTATTTATCTAAGTATTTTATTAATTTGGTACTTAAGTTGTTCATATTTTGTTTATAGGTATAATTAACTCTTTTGAGTAAAAAGGAATGAATTTAGAAAATTTTAGAGCAAGTTAAAGTATTTTTGATTGAGTTATGGAGCATATGACAATATGGCTGTGTTGGAGAGTTCAAAGGCATGCTGAGTGTTTATGTATCGAACACACCCATTTTAATTGAAAACATGCACGTGTTGGTAATGAGAAGGCCAGGCCATATTAACAGTACATGCTCGTGTTTATGTATGTGTTAGCTATGGAACGCGTCACACATCTATTTGAAGAAAACAACCATCAACAAACCTATGTTGATGTTTGTGCTTCTTTTGGATTCCAAATTTCAAATTTAAAAGTTAAGATTGAATGGAACAATAGACAGGAGGCCTTGGAAAAGTAAGTAGAAACCTTATAATGACAAAAAGGAGGTAAAACCAAAGAAACCCCTTTTGAGTAGATTTTCATAAATATAGAGTGAAGTTTTTAGAGACTTTACGGATTTCAATCATGTCATCCTTGATTTTTAACATTTTCTTTAGTTTTGACCTTTTGTTTTCTATAAGTATGAGGTAAATTATTTTTGGAATCTAGATTAGATGAATGATAGGTGTGAATTGCATCATATTTTAGGGCTTAATTTGTTATGTATTAAGTGTTAATTTGAGTGTTTAGTATGTGTTTAGGTTAGAAATATGTTAGTTGTGTGTTTAAGTGTTTTTATGGGTTAGTATAAGTCTTTAAGCTTAAATATTATGTTTGTGAGGTACCTTGATGTGTTTGTTGGTGTTTTAGGGTCAACATCGAAGAGCGGAGAAGTTTGAAGACTTTCGAGCCAAAATAACGGCCCACGATCATGATAGAAACATGGGAACCAGCCCATGATCGTGGCATATGGGCCACGATTGTGATAGAAGACAATGCCACAGCCCACGACCGTGGTCTGATTGCCACGATCGTGACAGAAAGGTTTGATCCAGGGCATGATTATGGCCTGCATCGGGCAGATGCGCAAACAAGAGAAAACTTTAAGTTTTGAGGGATTTTCAGACCTTTTTAACCCCGAAAAAACCTTAGGGCTGTTTAAGACATAAAATGTTTTTAAAGAATAAGAAGAACATAAGAGAGGGAGCTTTTGCATCCACCACTATTTCAAAACCCTAGAGAGTTTTATTGAGAGATTGAGGAAGAACGAAGGAAGAGGGACATAGAGAAGAAGCCTATACGAAGTACTTCCCGAAATAGGAGGTTTCTTACAGTTGCTATCTCTATCATCCATTCTGAGTCTATTTCTGATGTAGTTTCAATTTTATGACGATAGATTTATTGAATGTTGAGGATTTATCTAAACTCACCTTCGGGATATTTTATCTTTGATATTAATGACAATTGATTGATGCATTTTTATTAGATTTCTTGTGATTTAAATTCTACACTTGCATAATTTGGTAATAAACTGAGAGGGTGAACCGAGTGAAAAATCATTAAATTGGGCTATCATAAGTTAGGTAATTTAATAGAATAAGAATTAAATCAAACCAGTAAATTTGTGTAAAGAGAGATCTTGCATAGGTTTTCGGAAGTTTTTGGACAAGTTAAGACCTAATTTAGGGTTTGGATAAATTGTGAATCGAGATATTGCAATTCCCATAATCTGATTAGGGTTTATAAATTAGGGTTAATGGTTATAACTCGAGAGAGAGTAATCAACCCTAGGACCATCTAGGACCAATAATCCATTAAATTCATAATCAATTAGGTTTTTATTAAATTCAGATAAAATTTTCCTTTCTCTCACTTGATAGTTCTTAGGTTGATTCTGGACTGGGTGTTGCATCTGCTATCTTGTTTATATTTTCAAATTTGATTCTTTGAATTAATTGCGTGATTGAAATAATTTCTTGTTTAGTTTTGTTCATTTTTTAGTTATTGTAAATTATTTTCGGCCTTAGATTTTAGGATTAGATTAACCTCCTCGTGGGATCAAAACCTTAGGTACTATGTGAACAAACCGTGTGCTTGTGGAATATTAAGGTTAAATTATTAAAGTTTTTTATATTGAAAAATTGCGATCAAGTGTTTCGACATTATTATCGGGGAGGCGATTAATTTAGTTCTATAGTTAAAGCATTTAGTTTAGTTTCTAATTTTTGTTTTCATTTTTTCCTTTTTTATTTTAGAAATCATGCTCTTGCATAAACACAAGAGTCATGAGAGGTTTGAGTCATGCAGTTGAAACTTTAGATTTAAACATCACTCGACTAGAATGAACCATTAGGAAAGCTCGGTGTGAAAAAGAAGAGAAAATCGTGAAATCAACAATGGTCAAGGAATTTCAGTAGAATATGGACCACAGAGCAAGACAAGGACGTCAACAACGGACCCTTATAGACTTCATGAGGTCAGGGTTCAATGCGGCTAACCATAGAGTAGCTAGGCCACCCGTTTAAGCAGCCTCTTTTGAGATTAAACCAGCTCTCTTAAACATGCTTCAACATAATGTGTAGTTTTATGGATTAGCAAACAAAGACCCCAATGCACATATAGTGAACTTTCATGAAATCTGTAATACCTTTCGGTACCATCCGATGTTGAAAGATGCGTTCTGAATCAGGCTTTTCCCCTTCACCCTTAGAGATAGAGCAAAAGCTTGGTACCATTCCCTTAGCCTAGCCAATGTCACAACGTGGGATCAGCTAGTTCATGCTTTCTTGATTAAAATTTTCCCTTTAACTAAGACCACTAAGATCATCAAGGAAATTACCAATTTCTAGCAAGGCAATGGGGAATCGATTTATGAAGCGTGGGAGAGATACAAGGATTTGCAATGGAAGTGCCCACATCATAACTTACCCAAGGAATTCCTGTTGCAAACATTCTAGAATGGAGTAACCCACCGATAAGAGGCATGATTGACGCAACTTCAGGAGGATCACTAATGAGGAAGACAGTTGAGGAAGCAAAAGAGCTGATAAAGGAGATGGCAAGTAATAGTTTCCTTTAGATGAACGAGAGGAGTAGACAGGTTACTACCTTTCAAGAGTAAAAAGGAATTATAGCTATCGTTCAAATGAATTAAATGCAAGCAAAAATTGACAACTTGATGCGATAACTCAATAGTATGAAGGCTTCGTCCTCAGCCCAAGTGAAAGCCTTACAACTAAAGTGTGAACTCTGTGGGTAGATGGACCATGATACCGTGGATTGTTACTTGATAAAGGAAGACAATCAGGAGCAAATAAATTATATAGGGGTGCAATATGGACAAGGAGGAGGCAACAATCCCTACTCTAACACCAACAACCCTAGGTGGAAGAATCACCCTAACTTATGTTGGATAAATAATGCTAGAGGACAGTTCAGGCCACAAGGACAAGCAAGCTTCTAATAAGACAAACCAAGCTTAATGGAATCCAAGTTGGATAGAATTTTAGATAAGCTTGGAACTCTAGATGATGCACAAAAGAAGTTAGAAGGCAAATTTGAGCAAGTTACTAAGAACCACGCTTCCTCAATCCACAATCTAGAGGCCTAAGTAAATCATTTGTCAAATGCCTTTTCTATACAAAATTTGGCAAATCTTCATAGCACTTCAGGCTATTGCAATTAGAAGCGGGAAGGAACTTGAACCACCCACAAGGACAATGGAGGAGCCCGTCCATCCTGTTGAAAAAAATTAAGAAAAGGAGAAAGAAGTGGACATGAGCGAATATCCTCATTATGTCGCTCCTACACCACATCAACCCAAAATCCTTTTTCCTCAACGATTACAAAAGAAGAAGTTAGATGCACAATTTGCAAAGTTCGTTAAGAAATTAAAGATGCTACAGATAAATCTCTCCTTTGTAGAGGCATTGGAACATATGCCTAAATATGCAAAATTTTTAAAGGACATTATCAAAGAAGCATACCTGGGAAGATAATCAGACGGTAACTCTAGCTGGCACCTATAGTTCCATAGTCACTAGTCAAATGAATTCTAAATTGAAGGATCCAGGGAGTTTCACAAAACCATGTGTGGTTGGTGATTTTTTTACAAAGTGTTTGTGTGATTTGGGAGCTAGTATTAATCTTATGCCTTTGTCGATATTTAGGAAGTTAGGATTAGGGGAGGTCATGCCAATATCAATGTTAATTCAGTTGGTTGATCAATCCATTAAAAGGCCATTTGGAATAGTGGAATACATTCTAATGCAAGTGGATAAGTTCATTATTCTTGTAGATTTAGTGGTTCTGGATTTTGAAGAAGATAAGAACTGCCCACTGATCTTAAGTTGACCATTTATAAATACAGGAAAAGCCATAATTGACATTCATAAAGGGAAATTAACACTTAAAATTGGTGAGGATCAGATCGAATTCAATATGAATAAGGTCGTAATAAGCCATAGGTGTGAATTGCATCACGTTTTAGGGCTTAATTTGTTATGTATTAAGTGTTAATTTAAGTGTTTATTATGTGTTTAGGTTAGAATTATGTTAGTTTGTGTGTTTAAGTGTTTTTATGGTTAGTATAAGTCATTGAGCTTAAATATTATGTTTTTAAGGTACCTTGATGTGTTTGTTAGTGTTTCAGGGTCAACATCGAAGAACGAACAAGTTTTAGAGATTTTTGGGCTGAAACAACAGCCTATAACCATGTCATAAATGGCCATGATTGTAACAGAATCATGGGAGCCAGCCCACGATCGTGGCCTGATTGCCACAATCTTGGCAGAATGGTTTGATGTAGGCCACGATCGTGGCCTGCATTGGGCAGACACACAAATAAGAGAAAACCTCAAGTTTCGAGAGATTTTTTGGGCCTTTTCAACCCCAAAAAAACCCTAGTGCTACTCAAGACACAAAACGTATTTAAAAAACAAGAAGACCAGAAGAGAGGGAGCTTTTGTATCAACCACAATTTCGAAACCCTAGAGAGTTTTATCTAGAGATTGAGGAAGCACGAAGGAAGAGAGACGTGGAGAAGAAGCTTACATGAAGTACTTCCTCGAACATGAGGTTTCCCGCTGTTGTTGCCTCCATCATCCATTCCTAGTCTATTTCAGGTGTAGTTTCAATTTTATGATTGTATAGAATTTGAGATAGCCATTGATCATGTATTTGTTAAATGTTGAGGATTTGTCAAAACTCACCTTTGGGATATTTTATCTTTGATATTAATGAAATTTGATTGTTGCATTTTGATTGGATTTCTTGTGTTTTAAATTCTACACTTGCATAATTTGGTAATAAACTAAGATGGTGAACCCAGTGAAAAATTATTAAATTGGTCTAATGAGAGTTAGGTAATTTAATAGAATAAGAATTAAATCAAACCGGTAAATTTGTGTAAAGAGAGATCTTGCATAGGTTTTCAGTAGTTGTTGGACAAGTTAAAACCTAATTTAGGTTTTGGATAAATTGTGAATTGAGAGATTGTAATTCACATAATCTGATTAGGGTTTATGAATTAGGGTTAATGTTTATAACTCAAGAGAGAGTAATCAACCCTAGGACCGTCTAGGACCGGTAATCCAGTAAATTCATAATCAATTAGGTTTTTATTAAAGTCGGATAAAATTTTCCTTTCTCTCATTTGGTAGTTCTTAGGTTGATTCTTGATTGGGTGTTGCATCTGCTATCTTGTTTATATTTTCGAATTTGATTCTTCAAATTAATTGCGTGATTGAAATAATTTCTTGTTTAGTTTTGTTCATTTTTGAGTTATTGTAAATTATTTTTGGCCTTATATTTTAGGATTATATTAACCCTCCTTGTGGGATCGACAACTTAAGTACTACACGAATGACTCATACGCTTGCAAAGTATCGAGGTTAAATTATTAAAGCTTTTTCATATTGGAAACTTGCGATTAATGAACCCTAAGATGGATCTTATAACAACTATTTTTTCTTAATTTATTATTTAATTTCATTGAGATTTAATTATATGTTCTTATTTACTCAAATTAATATTATTGACATGTTAATTCATGTATGAATTCATACAATTAAGATTGAGAAATCCAATGTATGAATAGATCTAGCATAATTGAAAAGAGTTTTACATATACTTAGAGATAGATCGACATAAATTTTCAAAATTATGGCCAAACATATTAATAAAATTGATAAGTTGATTAATGTAATTCTAGCAGTTTTAATTAGAAAGAGATTTCAATAATCAACCTAAAATTAGGTGCTAATAATTTTGAGAAAAATATTAGCATAGTTAAGGAATTTCCATGGTCCAATGAACTTTATATTAAATTGATTAGTGAAATTATGATTGCAAGAGAAGTTCAGAGTGGGTTTGGATTCTAAGTTTCATTATTTTATAGATTGATTTTGCATTCTTTTACTGATTAGGTTATTTGAATATATTGACTTGACATTGATTTATTTTCATTTATTTGAAATCTAATTCATCTATATCACCTCGATTGTTGGTTAGATAATAGGTAAAACGTTATTACTAGTACTCATAGTCATTGTGAGATTGACCCATATTTGCTAGTGCTAGATACAGTTACACTATGAATTTAAAGTTAGAATAATAAATCAAAAAATTACCATTAAGTTTTTGGCACCATTTTTTAAGACTAGGATTTAGGGAATGCTTGATTTCTATTAATTTGACCATTTATTTCCTTTGAATTTAATTTATTTCTATTAAGATTTTAGTTTTTATCATTTAATTTTTCTTCTCTTATTCCCTTTTAAAGAGCTGGATTTGTTTATAACCTGAAGCAATCCACCAAAACTAGTTAAGGGAGACCCAAATATGAAATCAATAGCCCTTAAAAACCTTGGAATTAGACTTAGACCAAGAGAAGAAAAATGGAAGAGAGAATTTGAGAACGTGTAATAAAAAATTATAGTGAAATAACAAAAAATTTTGTTTGAGTACATGAGGCCATTAGTAGCTTGAATTGAGTCCAATATCATTAGACCAACTATTACAACTAAAAACTTTAAGATTAAACCAAAAGTTATACATATGGTGCAATAGTTTTTTCAATTTAATGGACTAAAAGATAGGCATCCAAACTCTCACTTCACCAATTTCCTATAGATTTGTAATAATTTTAAGATAAATGGGGCCACCGATGATGCAATTAAACTGAATTTGTTTCCTTTCTCATTGAGTAACCAATTCAAGTAGTGAGAACTCTCTTCCTAAAGGATCAATCACAACTTATGTTCAGATAGAGGAAAATTTTCTAATGAAGTACTTCCCACAAACTAAGATGGCGTAGAAGAGGAATGACAAATTTTATTATGCCCAAATTCTGCATCACATACATGATAATGCAGCAGAAGTGTTGAAATCAAGATTCCGACACCATGACAACCCGAAAGCCACAGAATCAAGCATGCATGCATAGATATGTAAACAAACATGAAATATAAAACTTTTTACTTTATATTTCTCCTCCTTTCTTGTTTCTTCTCCTTGTTTGGGTTGTTGCAAACACCAAACCCTTCCTTGATCCCAAGAACATGCAAACAAGATGAAGAAACAATGTATAAGGGTAATTTGAGCACCAAACTAGATGAGTTATAGTAGATGCTCAAATTGATGGAAGATAGATGAAGAACCTTATTGCATGCACTTTGATTCTTGCAACAATTGCATAAATTGCAAGAATAAGGTTCTTGATACCTCTCTCTCTCACTCTAGAACTCTTCTAGAGCCCTAATCTTTCACTTGAGTGTTTAAGAAGTGGTAAAACCTTGTGTACATAAGTGAGCGTGCCCTTTGTCATGATTATGGCCAGCAAGGCCACGATCGTGGCCTAGGCTCACCTTCTGCCATGATCGTGGCCTATGAATCATGATTGTGGCCTGCTTAAATTTGTCCATACACACTATGTTTTTCATCTAATCTTTTATGCGTGTGACCATTAGGTTTTCAGTTATTTTAGGCACTTGAATTAAATCTTAATTCAATCAAATCATGAAGGATTTCATTATGCCAATTTGTATGAATATAAGTGGATTAACACACGAACTCTTTGATAGTTAATTATCTAACTTATGAACCTTTCCATAGGCAATTACAGTGCAATTCATCCTTTCATCATACTATACCCCACTTGGTTCGAAGTATGGGCTATGTGTCAACTCCTACTAGACTGACTACGTTACATCTAGTCCAAGTGATGTTAGTTCTTGTCCTGGGATCTCATTACTCTATATGTCATTGAAGACTCTCTTCATGATACATAATTGCTCTAGCCAGAGTCTCTAGAGTAATGACCTCGACAAGAGGTCGTGGGTATCATCTCCTTCTATCAGTAGTGGTGAATCCGTTATTGGCTACCTAATTACCTTAAATACAAATAGTTGTACCCAATCACCACCCTAATAGCAACCTCGTCTTGAGGTAACAAGGAATGATGTCAAAGCACAGGATTCGTATTTAAGATATCCTTGAGTACCTCAAGTCTAATGATATTTGCACCATTACTATGATGAGATTAATAATTGACATTCGATAGATCATCCATATGATAATCTAATAGTGGGTCATCTGATGTACATACTACTCTTAGTAAGCATCCACTTGTTAACTCTAAACAACTCAGGATTACATTTTGTGAGATCCACTGCTTGATCAAATCAAGGAGTATAACATATGCTAGTCTATCTGGATTAATAATGTCCTATCTTATTAATCCTTTGACTAGGGATTATTTAGATACTAACATAATTACACATGATAGGAATCTCGTTATCATGATCTCATCATGATTTCCTTCATGCTTTGTTTTGTATCATGAACTTCATTAATTCGATCTAAGATCAATATCAATTCATATATAAACAAATATCAAATCAATTAAAATTACCTTTTGCTTTATTAATCAAAATAAAGTTTGTACAAAAGTACTAAAGGTGATTGCCTTTAGAGCACTACTCTCACACAAATTGAATAAAAAACTTTATATGATATATGGGAGAGATTTAAGGATTTACTAATAAGATGCCTACGTCATGATGTTGGGCTCCGAAATTTTTTTATTTTAGTAAGCATGATTTGAATAAATTTTGTAGTATTGTTAGATAAATCATTTTAATTGGATTTAATTATTATGTCAAGTTTAGAAGGATTAATTAATGAATGGATGGAATTAAAGTGTTGATGTTGTAAGGTACATAAGGACATTTTTGGAAGATGACTTAAGGTTAAAGGA
>JAOQMS010000007.1:5181634-5199972 GCA_027563885.1 Erythroxylum longipes
ATTTAATCTCATTAATTTCTTAATTGAAATTAATTCGCCACTTCGATAGACAGCAATCACAGATTAACTAATCTATTTGGCAATTTATTGTGAAGTCAATCAATTAACAGGCCTCATCAATCAACAAACTCGACAATAATAAATCGATTAAAGCGCGGAGATTAAATAAACATAAGAGATAAACGGAAACAATTAAATTAAAGGAGTCTCACGAACTATATAAATCAAACGTAAAGTACCTTGTCTAGTGCTAAAAGATTAGCCACACATAGCTATATGAAAACATAAAACTGATTGAGAAAATTCTTCTTCCCAGAAGTTGCCGCCTCTTCTAAATCTCCAAGTTTCTGTCAAAATAACGTTGCTCCCTTAAAAGCTACTGTTGTCCCCTCTAAAATCCCTAGCTGCCTGTGAAAATCCATTTGTATCCAATCTCAAAGTTGCTACCGTCACCTCTAAAAGTCAAGTTGTTAAAAACCTCCTCAAAACGAAACACGTCACTCCTTTTCTTCCCAGTGCTGCAGTCTCTCACTCTTTTCTTCTATTTTCAGGTTCTGCCGCTGTCCCTTTTCATCGGTCTAGGTCTTCTTTTTGTCAATAAGTGAAGTGGGTCCCTCTCATAATGGTCTAGACTTTTTAATAAATAAAGTGGGGCCCAATTAAATGTCAAAATAAGACTTAAATGGCTACAAGACAACTTGACTTAATCCAGCACAAAGGGCTGTGAAATTAAGGCCTAAATCCCAAGGTAATTAAGTCAAAATTCGCAGGTAGCAATATGCCAGCTTTGTGTCACCTTCAACATGGTCATGTTGAAATCCTCTTCAGTTCCAGATTAGCCAATTTCACTCCAAATTGCATCACTTTGGTAGTTCATCACCTAGAACATACAAGGACACGAATTACCATAGAAACACAAGCAAAATATCACAAAAGCCTATCAAAGGAACATAAAACATACACAATCAACATGCGCAAAATGCAAGTTATCACTCATACATATCCATCAATGCAACACAAATCATAGTCATAGTATATAATTGTATTAAGTAAATCCACAAGAATTAAAATAAATAAGGAATAGAAATAAATTAAATCCCAGCAAAACTGTAGCTGCTAGGATTGAAAAGCTTTGGCCAAGTCGCTGTCTTCTTTGGACGCTTGCGTGAATGGAGACTGCTTATGTTGTTGGAGGGTTGCGTTGCTGTGTTGTTGGATGAAGGCTGACGTGACAAATAATTAGTTGTGGTCCACTCTTATTCACGCACATTCCTTCTCCAGTAGCTCTTGCTTTTGCTTCATTGTAACGCTACTCTCCTTTCTTCCCTGTTCATTGATGTGACTAATAACATTGTTGGTACACCTTCTTGCCACTTTATTCACGCACGTTCTGTTGGGTCTTGATTTTCTTAGGTTTATTTTATTAAATTATTAAGCATGAAAATAAATTATAATTTATGAATTAGAAAATTTTTGGAGTTTCATATAGTATATCATGAATTTTATATGGTGGCATGAATTAAAAGGAAAGAATTAAAAAATTAAGTGGAGGAGTTAGTAGGAAATTTGCTTTAATAAGGAGGGGTAAAATTGGAAAATCAAAAAAAAATTGTCTTAAGTTAATAAGACAAAGAAGTAAGGAGTTGTGAGAGTTAAGGAAAATAAAAGAAAGAGAGAGCGTCGTGGAAGAGACTAAAAGGAGAGAAGGAGAAAGAAAGGGAAGAAGAAGGAAAGAAAGAAAAAGGAAAAAGAAGAAGAAAGAAAGGTTTAGGTGAGTTTTTTTAAGTATTCTTTGTCTATTCTTTTTGTTTTGATAGATGAAGGAAGTAGAGAAAGTAGGTTTTATGTGATGAAAATGAAGAGAGAGAGAAAGAAGAAGAATAAGAGCTTTATCTTCTTGGATTCTTATAACTTTAGTTAGATCTTAGTTCTTTAAGTTAGAAAAATAAAGAATAGATCAAGCTTAAGTTCATTCATGGATAGTTAGGTTTAAGGAAGCTTATTCGCATATATTGATTAAATGAATATGTGTGTGTGTGTGTGTGTGTGTGTGTGTGTGTGTGTGTGTGTGTGTGTGTGTGTGTGTGTGTGTGTGTGTGTGTGTTGTGTGTGTGTGTGTGTGTGTGTGTGTGTGTGTGTGTGTGTGTGTGTGTGTGCTTGATTGTTTGTGGCTCGTCACATATATATATTGTGTTTGTGTGTGTGTGCTTGATTGTTTGTGGCTCGTCACCAATGGCTATAAGCGTATTAGCCATCGAGCTTTGCAGCTCACCCCATCATTTTTCCACTTCTAAGGTGCAAGAATCAGCAGATCAATAGTGAACCTTGCAAAAATTTTAGCAAATCTCCAAGAAATTTTTCATTTGTAACTAAGTTAGTTTGGATCATTTTTAGTAGCTTTATAAGCATGTTAGGCATGAGCATCCATGTTGTATTTTTATATTATGCTATTAATGTGGCTTTTGTTTTTAATTGGAGCAATTTACATACTCTGTTTTATTTGAGAAATCAATGACAATAAGAGTTGAAGAATTTCTCTTCTGCTCATGTTCAAATCCTCTTCTCTGTTAAGTTGTTAACTTCGGTTAGGAATACCAGTTAAGCGAATGGTTAAGTTGGGAGTTTTGTATGTATGGATTGTGCTGTTGGTTTCGGGTCTTTTGGAAATTGCATAGAAGTATATATTAATAGTATAGAGAAAAAGGGGATGAAAATGTGTTCTAAATCTTCAATGAATAAACTATATTGATTTAGGTAGAATTAGATAAAATAGTCTTCATGAAAGTTGTAGCTCTTTCTTTTATCTTTCTAACAACATAAAGTTTGAAATTTTTAGAATTAGGGATTGAAAGTTATGAATATTAGAAATGGGTATGCAAAAGTTGCACTGTTCATTGAAATGCAATCGTGCACAAACACGATCGTGCAAATGTCCATTTTGTTGAACGCGATCGTGCAGAAGCAAGACCGTGAATTCTGCCTCTTACACCCGGGACTTCTTGGTTGTCACAGCCATGACATTTTCAAATGCACGACAGTGACAATTTAATTTTTATTTTTATTTGTTTGTGTATTTTGTTTTTACTCCCAGCCGTGACTTATTTTATTATATTTTTACTTTTACTATTATTTTCCAAAATTCCCCAATTCTGGCGCCTAGTTGCCACAAAATAAGAACCAAGACCCAGGACCAACATGATGTGCTTCTTATTTATGGCTATTAAGTTTCCTTTTTGTATTAAGTCTGCACATTTTCTTTAGGTGTGGTTAACGAGTGCTGTGGATATCCAAAGATATCAAACTGTGGATACCCAAAGGTATCGAACTGTGGATACCCAAAGGCATCGAACTGTGGATGCTCAAAGTTATCAAATTGTGGATACCCGAAGATATAGAATTGTGGACACCGGTGGTGTCAAACTATAGTAGCTACACTATAATGCTATAGGCATGTCTATCTATCCACATCCAAGATAATAGAGCAGACACTTTAAAATTCCCTTTAACCATTTGCCAATTTCATAATTGATATATTGACAAGTCAAATGATATACATTTTAAGTCATAAAATATGTATCTATGTTCATACATGAAAGTCATAACTTATCACCAGTAGAAAAGTGTCAAAATCATACTTGTATAATCATACTATACATATACGAGTAATGAATATGCATACAAATAATTTATGTACATGTAAATTTTCTTTGAAATACATTATTCTCAATCTTATATTCCAATGTTTAGTCTCCCAATTCACGTGATAAGTCCTATTTAATTTATTTCTAAGTTTTTGAAAGTTTCGGATAAGATTCGGTAGAAATTAAAAACAAAAATAATGCCACTCGCGACAGACACTCTGTCCATTCAATACCACTACTTTTTCCTCAATATGCATATAGAAAAAGTTAGAACTGGTTTTTGAAGTCTTCTAGAAATTTTTTCCTCTATGTCTATAGTTTCTATAGTACTAACAATCAGACCATTTAGACTTCTAAATTATGAGATATAGGCAAAATATCACAAAATGCTCCAAAATAGGGGCGGTATTAGGTCACCTTTTTCGATCTCAATTTTTAGGGTCATAGAGCCAGAATTAAGTTAGAGTCCCTCTAGAGATATTTATCTCTATGTAATAGGTTTCATATGCAACTGAACTCACATAATTTGGAGGTCTGGAGGCTGAGTTATGACTCAAACAATGTGACTGATTCAAACAAACCCTAGATATAATTATACTACACGATACTCTCTTGTCATATAGAACCAATTTCATGCAAAGTAATACCAAAATAATAGCAACATCCCAGTAACAATTCAACATCCAAATGAATCTTTATATCCATTTACTCATACAAAAATATAGAAATCAACTAAGTGAAGTCCCAAACCTCAAAATTGACAAAGTAGGTCTTGTATTGCCTTTCCTTCCCTTCCTCTTTGGCTTTGCTTAACTCACCAACTAGAAACACCAAAAATATACCTCTTAATCGTACTTATTATAATTTCATTCCTTCATAAGAAAAGTAAGAAGAGATAAAGGCGAAGAGAAAATCCCTAACTTTTACCTTGATTTCCACCTAAGATTGGCTTGATTTCTTACATGAAAAATGATAGGATGAAGAAGGTAAAATGGAGAGGAGAAAAATCTGAACATAGAAACCCCAAAATGTCATACATCTCCCCTCTCCATATGCCTATTCCAAAACTTTCAAGACTCACACATATGCTTAATTCTTATTGAACATACATGCTTTATTATTATTGGTCACACATGCCTTAATCTATATTGTAAATGTGTTAACTTTATAAAAATTGTATATTGGTCCCTCTTCTTCCTTTACTTCTCAAATTGGCCTACAATCTTATCTATTAATTTCATTCCCCTATGTCTTAATTTTCTAATTTAATAAATTTCATGCAATTTGGTTAATTATTCTAGGAGTTATACCCAAAACACTACAGGCTATTCGAAAACAAGGACAACAGCCATAACTCAACTTCAAGCCAGAATTCAAAAATCTTAGAGGCACAATAAAATTTTGATTCCTTCATAAAAGTTTTAAATCTATGTCTCCAGTTTATTTATAATTAAAATTATCCAATTTGGAGGTCTATAGGCCAATATATGGCCAAATTACAAAAATATGTTTAGTGGAACCTATCCATTTAGTGAAATACACATCCAAAATCAACTAACTTCGATATTATCATGAAAAAGCAACACAAAAATACATCCAATTTAACCAACAAAATTCCATAAGCAAATAGGATACTTCTTCTACCAATTCCCCTCACATCACATTCATAAATGCAAGTAACATATCAAAAATTCCTATACATATTTCACATCTAAGTATGTATGTCCATGCCAAAATGAACACATTATCCATTAACCCATGTCTTTTACATTAAGTACTATAATGTCTCTTACTAAGATGCACTTAATTCATTACGTTCACTTCTTAATACACCCTAGACATGCCATAATACTTCCAAAGTATATGTTAGGGCATTACAGAAATAGAACCTACAAAATGTGGAACGACAATCACCCATAGTAGCGAAAAAGAGTTCCCAGTAGAAGAAGAAGAGGAAAAGGAAGCAAATATCAAAGATAAATTAATGGAATACATTGCCAAACTTAAAGCTAGTCGACATGATTTCTAAGGAAGGGTTTCTTCACTTAAATATTTTGAGTATAATGAAGAATACTACTTGAACCTATTAATTTAGCAGAGTGAAGAAATGATGACGATTGGCTTCAAAGAAGAAGAGGTATTACAAGAAGAGCTTCCTGAAAAAGCCTCCATCCAATAAGGGAAAGTAGAGGAGTCACAAAGGGTAATTGAAGAAGATAAGCCAAAAACGTTTTCCCAAAGAAAAGAAGAAGAGTGAACAAAGGTAGTTGAGGAAGAAATGGAGGAGGAACTAAGTAAGGAAACTACTGATAAAATGTCAATATTGATCTTAAGTACAAAGGGTTTCCACTTTCTCAAAGACAAACTATTTAAGTTAGCCAATGATTCAGGAAGTTTCATTATCCCTCATTTTATTAACAGTTTGTGATTTAAAAGGGCAATACTGTAGTTAATTGGTTTTACTAACTTAATACATATATCCTTTAGATTATAATACAACAGGTGGCTTGTTTATAGGTTATGAAACTACTTTCTAGATAAAAGGGTGGAACCAAGCTGCTGATCATTGATCTAGGATGAAGTTGAGCGTAAAGTTTACGTCAAGCTACTAATGTTAAAGAAGTGCTAGCTGGGCGGCAACTCATGAATGAGGATAAGTTTTAGTTTTATTTCATTTTGGTTATATTTTATATGTTGTTATAGGATTTTATTTCATGTTATATTTATTTATTTTGTTTTTTTATCGTTTTCTTTTATATTTTGCAAGGATACAATTCACTATTAGATGGATCTGAAATCAGGAAATCATCATAATCAGGAAAGTACCAAAAAACCTTCTCACTTTTATCTATACTTTTATTATATACATTGCGAACAATGTACAATTTAAGTGTGGGGATGGGTTTAATGAATCTTAAACTAATTTCGTTAAGCTTATTATAATCCTAATTATAAATTTTATTAACTAATATCTTGAATTGGCTGAATATATCCATGAATACTATATTTCCTTATTAAATATTGATTTGAATTGGTGTGGAAAATGATGATAGTTAGACTAAAATTAGTTTTCTAAGTCATATTTCGTAATCATTGAAATATTCAAGTTGAATGAAATTGCATATTTTTTACACACATATATACTCATCTTTATCGTGAGCTTTTGAGCCTAAAGAGCAAATTTCAAATTTTTTTATAGCTCTTGTTATTATTTCATGTGTGTGATATCATGTATAGTAGGATAATTCCTATTTGTTAAATTAAAAGCATTGACATAATGAAGCACTTAGATTCACCAACTTGCTTAGCTTATTTCTTTAAAAATCACCATACCATAAAATTTACCTTTAGGAATAATCAAGTTGAGCCTTAGCCTTTTTCATTGATTAAACCCACATATTTTCCTTTATCCTATATTTCGTTGAAGACCTTTTTATTGTTTTGAACCTTGAAGGTTATTTACATTGTTTACTTATTGAGACTTGAAATTTTTGAAAGGTCCAGTATGTTTATTATTATGGTACTGAATATTGTGAATCAAAATAACAAAAAAAAGAAAAAATGAGTATAAAAACGAAAAAAAGAGAAAAGAATAAGTATATAGAACTAATGTATTTACAATGGAAAGACTTGAATGTTTGTAACAATTCTTGTAAATTCTCTTTAGTAAATCTCCTTCAATTTAACCTTTTTTATATATCCCAATCATACTGTACCTAAGCCTCATTACAACCTTATAAAGACCTTTAGATTTTTGTTTCTAGTTGAAGCACAAGTGGTGCCAATGTGATTTTATTGCAAGCTTATGGTAAGAGTTCTACTATGCATTGATTGAGAATTTTGATATTTTTACCCTAGACACTTAAGTGCATTGAGTAAAATCTTGGTTTGGATGTAAAAGTATATGCTTTTGATTTCAATGTGAATGTTGATATGATTACTATTAATATTGCTTAGGAAGTTAATTTTAGGACAACTTGATTCTAATTGTATGTTAATTTGATTTAATAGGATATGATGATGTATAGTATGAACGAACATATTGATATTGTAAATTTTCTAAATTTGATTATGGTTTGCTTGTGGACAAGCAAAAGCTTAAATGTGGGGATGTTTGATAATGTATAATTGATCATATTTATACCTCGTATTTGATGAGTTTTTTCTTGATATTTGATACTTTTGTTATATATTCAGTACTTAATTTGTTCCAAGTGTGTATATAAAGTATAATTAGCTTTACGAACTTAAAGGAGAAGAATTCAGATGAAAATATGGCACAAAATGAAGATTCAACGCACAGAAGGGATGCATGGCTATGCATATACCTGTGCACTTCTCCCAAGCCATACAGTTTCGGGATTTTCAGAGAATTTGGTGATGCATAGCCATGAACAAGACTGTGCATAAGACAAATTCCTAGAATTCAATTTATAAAGATGTGAATGGAAGCTGAATGAGAGAGCAGATATTAAGAGGCGATTTCAGACATGGAGTTAATTCTCAATGGGCAATTTTAGTCCAAAAAAGCGAAAAATATGAAGAAATCATCGATAGATCTATCGGAATACAAGATCAAACCTCTACATTGCTAGAATACTCAATAGAAGACATCCAGTGAAATTTAGAATTATGAACCCATTGTTTTCACTTCATTTTTCTATCTATATATGTTTGATTTCATGTTCGATAATGTGTAACTAAAAGTCATGTTAGTGTTTAGGTTAGATGAAACCTATATTGATATTTTAATATGATTTGATTCTTTGTTTTTTTTTGGGTAAATTGGTGAATTTATAAATAAATAAAGGTATGTACAATCGAGAGATTGGCGAAGATGCCAATCTCTTATCTATAACAAAAGAAACCTAACATGTGAGCATGGGGAACCCTATAATTGTTACCCATGGCTACACAACCATAACAGCAACCTAAAACATAGGAACCCACAAGATGATCATAACAAAGATCACCTTACCAAAATTACAATAATTAATTGCAGTAGGTTCTGTACCCTAAACTAATCAAGACTACCTTCTAGCCCATAATCAGAGAGATACAAAACAGGTTAAAATTCATCACATTTCTAGATCACATTGTTATCTTGTTTATAAAGAATTACCGAAGTGTTAAGGAAAGAGAGATAGATCAACTCTCATCCAACTTCCTTTGTATATCCGATCTAGTCCTCCAACTTTTAAGACACCAATTAGGGGTTAGGGCTCTCCTACTATTGAGTTGCCCAAGGAGTGAATCGTTGAACCTTGTGACACCATGCATTCTTCAAGACTTTTTGGAGATTGACGCATTCCTGCATAATCCTCTCTTACCTGATGCTTACATTCAGTGTATCCCCTTACCAAGCTTACATGACTTTACCACTTCTGTTCTTGTCTTTTTAATAAACAACGTATCTTTTAGCAGGTGACTGGGCTCACCATTGAATTTGATTGCCAACAAGGGAGTGAACCCGAACCAACCAGCAACCTACAAAACAAAAACAAACCAGAACCACAATTTACCTACTCTCAGTGTTTTAGCATAGTTGTTCCATTACTTGGAAGATCACTTTAGTGTTGATACTCCCCACCTCCATAGTTGTTTCTTTGAAGGTTTTGAGGTTTCTCTCAGACCATATGTTATACACAACAACAGATAAAAGGATGATAAATGTGTTGAGTTCAATGTTTCTATAGCTTTAGGTTTGGTTGACCTAATATAGAATGGATTAAAGATTTAATAGGTTTGGAATGAATATCTGAAAGTGGTTGAGGCAGTGTAACCACACTGATTTTGAAAAGGAACATTCAAAGAAAAGGTGGGTAGTAGATTCATTGTCTCAGGAACAAAGTGAGCAATGGTTAGGAACATAAGTATAAAGTAGTTGATCCCTTATTTATAGCTTATTAAGGAAAGCTAACCACAAGATAAAGGCATACCTTGGGTTTGTATCTTTATTCCACACTAATTTATACCAAGGTACTCTCGGAGAATGAGGTCTCATCAAAGTGTATGTTGAAACATTTGTGTAAGTTTTTGTGGGGCTAACAATACATTCTAGCCTATCCTGTTGAGATTCATCGAGTTAATACATTAATGGCTCTAGCATATGAATGGACTCAATTGTGGCACCTTGCCAGTTCCATACATTGTCTCTGATAACATTAGCTACTTTTGCATTCATTGGAAATTCTAAACCATTGATAATTCTTGGAGTTGAGAGATCTTTTAGGATTCCTCTATGATGCCACAGGTCCTGCCATAAGAAAGTTGAAACACCATTCCCTATCTTAAATCTGAATTGGTTCCCAATAGTATTCCTGACCTAAATAAGTTTCCTCCAACTCCAAGAGCTATTGTTTGTTGGTTGGACACTCCAGAAGTTATTTCTTCTAAGAATAATGGTGTGAACCCACTTAACCCACAAAGTTTCCCTATCATTAAAGAGAACCCAGATCCTTTTACCTAACAAGACATTATTCCATGTAGATACATGTTTAATCCCCAAACCACCCTCCTTTTTAGGTTTACATAGATTAGACCACTTGACCTTTGTATGAGTTTTAAACACAAACTTCCCAGACCATAAGAAGTTCCTAAGTTTAGACTCTATTTCTTTAATGATAGAGGTAGGAAGAATGAAATGGCTAGCCCAATAGACTTGAAAAGTAGACATAACAGAAATTACCAACTGAAGCCTACCAGTATAGGACAGGGCCTTATGAGTCCATTTGTTAATTCTAGAATCTATTTTATCCAATAACGGGATACAGTCTCTCCTAGTCAATCTTCCTGTTAAAAGAGATACACCTAGATATTTCATAAGGAGTTGACCTCTTTTAAGAACCAAAAGAGTTTCTAACAGAATGGCCAAATGATCCACATCAGGAGATAAGAAGAACTGAATCTTGTTAATATTCATTTCCAAACTAGAGAATTTAGAGAAAGTGCTCAAGCAATTAAGCAAGGTATTCACCGATGTCAAATCAACATGACAAAACATTAACAGATCATCAGCAAACAAAAGATGGGAAAGTTTGAGAGCTTTGCATCTCTAGTGGAATTTATAAGTGGGATTTTCTGCTATTGAACCATTCAGACTCCTAGAAAGGGCCTCCATATAGATAATAAACATATACGGAGAGAGAGGATCACCTTGTCTTAACCCTGATTTCCCACAAAAAACTTTTGTAGGAGAACCATTAATAAGGATAGAGTATGAAAGAGAGGTTACACACTCTTCAATCCACTTAATAAACATATGAGGGAGTCCTACAGCTAGGAGCCCCTTGTGGAGAAAATCCCACTGAATAGAATCATAAGCTTTTTCCAAGTCTATTTTAAAAGCACATCTCTTAAGGTTATTTGAAAGGTGATAGTTCTTGAAAATTTCTTGAGCTAAGAGAATGTTGTCCCCTATACGGTGATTTTTAATGAAAGCACTTTAGTTTGGGCTGATGATGAGGGACAAAAGCTGTCTAAGTCTATTAGACATGATTTTTGTGATCACCTTATAAATCATGTTACAACAAGAGATAGGTCTATAGTCCAACATAGTGGAAGGTTGGTTCTTTTTAGGAATAAGAGAAATAAAGGTTAAATTAAGCTCTTTGAGAAGCCTCCCATATTGGAAAAAGTCTTGGATTGCCTTAGTGATCTCATTTCCAATAATATGCTAAGTTTGTTTAAAGAAAAACCCATTGAACCCATCTGGACCAAGGGCCTTATTCCGATTGAAAGAAAAGAAAACTTCCCTAATCTCCTGAGATGTAACTTCAGCTATAAGATTGTTTCTAAGGTTCTCAGGAATTGGATGGGCAAAAGAGATGCCACATACTCCTTTGCTAATGCTAGGTCTTTCTTTTTGCCAAGAGAGTTTTGAAAGAAATTCAGAAAGGAATTTTGGATTTCTTCTAAGTCATTAATCCTTTGTCCATTTCTCACCAATAAGGAGTGGATAGTGTTTCTATTCCTATTTGACAGGATGGAATTATGGAAGAACTTGGTGTTCCTACCCCTCCTTAAGCCATTTAATGCGGGAAGATTGTTTGTAAAAGGATTCTTGATCATTTAAAGCATTAAACAGTTTGTTCATAGCCTCATGCTCTTCGGCAGCTAGCTGATTCCTATTCGGCAAAATCCTCATTTAGTCTTAGATGTTATTCACCTCAGCTTGACAAGTCTCAACTCTTTCATTAATATCACCTACCTGAACTGAGTTTAGGGATTTGAGAGCATTTTTTACTAGTTTAAGCTTTGACACAACACAGAACATAGGGGTCCCTTGGATTTGAGTAATCCAAGCCTCTTCTACTACATGAAGGAAGTTAGGTTAAGAGACTAGGAAGTTTGAAAATCTGAAAGGTGAAGATCTTCTCTTAAGTAAAGTAGAAGTCCTTATCACTATAGGAGAGTGGTCTAAGATATTAGGGTTAAGGATCTCTCCAAACGATCTAGGAAATTGATAACTCCACTTCAAGTTGATAAGAGCTCTATCTAGTTTTCTAGCTATGTGGAGTTCACCAGTTTCCTTATTAGACCAAGTAAATTTTGGACCATTAGAGTTACGATCATACACACCACATTCCTCTACACACTTCCTAAAGTCTCTCATTCCACTAATAGCTGAGGAACTAAGGGGTTTAGCTTCGTGAGAAAACAAAATAGCATTAAAATCCCCAACTATAATCCATGGTTGGTTCCCAACAGTGAGTTTGATGTTTGAAAGGGTAGACCAAAGATTTTTCCTATGATTGAAGTTATTTGAGCCATAAAAACAAGTAACAAAGAAACCAAAATCACAATTCAAAGGGGCCACCTCCAAAAGAATCAGTTGGTCAGTAGTAATATTAGGAGAGCACAAGTAATGATCTAGGTTCCAAACTACCTCTAACCTGGCACAAGAAGCTTGATCTATATTACTACAGAAATGCCATCTAGGAAACATAGCAGAGCAAATATTATTCAAAAGGGAAGGAGACTTGATCCTAGATTCTATCAAACACACAAAAGAAACCGAAAGCATCTTGAGGAAAGACTTCACAGTTAACTATTTTTTATGGTTATTAAGACCTCTAATATTCCAAAAACCTAGATCTATAATTGAAAACACTAAGACAGAATCTACTGCTTTTGTTTTTTTGTAGATTTCCTACCTTTTCTAATGGTAAAATCCACCTATGCCCCTTCCAACAAACCCGAGCTCTAAGCATCATTAGAATTTTTAGGAACCACATAAGATTTAGGAGAGGCAATAGAATTAACTTATTCGCTCACACCAGGACATTCAGCATCTTCAAGGTTTACATTAGGATCATCCTGCTTCTATTGTACTTCTTCACCATTACTTTGCTCAATTGGGGTTTCAGCTATTCTGCTCTCCTTATGACTAAATTGTACCTTTTCAGGACTTTGCTCCTGACCACACTCCATCTGTTGGTTTCCACTTATAGGTTTAGAATTATTTTCCTTTTCCAACCATTCTTGATTCCCAGTTTCAAATATACGACCTGTTGGTTGCCATTCCTTTTTTTGTGTTACCTTCTTAGGCTTCCATTCATATTCTATTGCAATCTCCTTAAATGTCCCTTGTCCCTCATCATTATATGTCGCCAACTGAAATGACGAAGGCCAGCTCTTTTCCAGATCTAGTTCTACACACATTCTAGCATATAGTATTCTGGACATTTTTGCTGTGTGGGAATCCATAAGCAAAGGATGTCGCACTGCAATTGATTCTTTGTTACTACAATTGTTTTGATTGATTATTATGATCCAATTATGTGTTTATTATATGTTCTAATAAACTCGAGAATATTAGATCATAATTTGATTTCATACATAAAGATTGAGAAATCCTAGGTTTTAATAGATCTACCATAATTAGGAGTTAATTGTAACCCTAGTTATAGGATGACATATATCTTCCGAATTAGGGTCAAAACTAATAAAGGTAGTCACATATCGGTAAAGCAATCATATAAACTTTAACTCAAGTAATTTGGTTAAAAACCTTAGAATTAGTTGTTAGTAGACTCGAGGTCGACTATTAGCATATCATAGAAATCTCCACGATTGAATAAATCAACGAAACAATTACATAATAAGAGATCAATCTGTTAAGGTTTTAGGGAGATTCAAAGTCTATACATTAACTTTTGATGTCGATAAATTTCTAAGTGCTTCCTTAATTCTTTGTTCTATTTCATTACCTATTTTATCTTACTTATTTTAGTTTTACTTTCCTTTATTAAAAATTGAAAATCAATCCATAGTCTAGATAATAGGAAAAAGGTAATTAATAATAATCACTATCTTCGTAGGATTGACCTATACTTGCCAGTACTAGCTGCAACTACTTCGTGTACTTACAGTTATTATAATATTAACTAACTCACGAAATAAGTCAATCACTACACTATGGGTGTAATTAGATGAACCACATACCAAGATGATTTGGGATGGTTAATCAAAGGCTCATTAAGACTCTTTTTGATTTAAGAGGTGATATTGTATAACATATGTAGAGAACATGGAATAGTAAGTTAAAGAAGTGGGAATACTACAAAACACTTCTTCAAGATATGAGAAAGTAGGTTAAGTAATCTTAAGTAATTTAACAACATAGTGGGACATATTATAAAACTATGCTTTACATGATTTTAGTAAATTTAATGACCAAAAAGGAAATAACTCCCTACTAACTAGAAAGTATAGGAAAAGAAGTGTTAATTATTTGCTAACATGGTGAATTATTGGTACAAGCAATTGGTTTAACTTATTTACTTCTTAAATTCAAATATATATAAAGACAAATACAAAGACACCTTATTTAGTTTAGTTCGCATGATATACATTTAACATTTTTGTTATGAGAGTTTGAGAGTTTTTGAGAAAATCTTATTATAAAAAGACTTGACTAGAGAGTCCATAAATGTGTTTTTTTAAGAAGTCTTTTAAAGAGAAAATGTGTAAAGTATAAAATTTAGCTTTTTATAATCTAATTTTCTAATTGACTTATGTAAACACTTGTATGATCTAGAGTAAAGGAAATATTAAATCTAAAAGTGAACCTAAAACGTGTAAAAATTAGAGTTTTTTTTTAAAAAAGCACAAAAAAAAGGTTGAAACTTGCCTCAAGAACTTTTAACTTTTTTGTTCTACTCTACCTAGTGTGACCTTCTATTATAGAGAACTGGATGAAAATCAATAGAATATAATTTTAAAAAGGGTACAGTAATCATAGGCAATGTAATATTGATTGATAACATAGATGATATGTCTTTCTCTGAACCTATCGGTACGTATAGGCCTATTTTTAGTCAAGTACGATGCCTACGCTGGAAAAAGCGCCGCGTAGACATACCTTCGAGAAGTGATTGAAGAAGTTCACAATGGCTGTGACCACTGAGACCAAAAGGCAGAGGTAAGGGTGTTGACGATCTGTAGATTATTTAAGGAACTGTGCGTAGGGTGAAACCTTGTTCCATAATGAGCAACTATTAAGGAAATGCTAAACCATGAAGATAAGATTTATTGAAAGCAATTGAAAGTTGGAGAGCAAGCACGAATTAGAGCAAAGATAGTATGGAGAAGGGAGAATCACATGCTGGTAATAGAGAGAAGAAAAACTCAAAGAGGCAATTACATGTAGACTAGTTTTTTTTAACATACAGATAATAGCTGCAAGCACAGATAGGAAAAACAGGGTAGATAACCAAATCAAAATCATATGCCGATACTTTCTTCGGAAAAAAAAATATATAAATCAGACATAAGATGTTTAAATTGTCAGACAACTGACCAGAATATTGTTTGCATGGCTGATGAAAAAAGGAGCAAACTCTCCCCCTTATTTAACATTGCTTGCTCAAATGAGCATCACAGGCACAGAAGCACCTGCAACATGCAAAGTTTATGTACCAGAAACGAACTTTCTGATATAGCCTTTTTCTTTTTGCGCACATGCAAAACTGCAAAACTGTGGTTGGAATACTCATTTGAGCAAGAAACATTACAAAGAGGCAAGCTCCAATTCTCCCCACTGATGGCTTCAACCCTAGAATCTGTCTTATTGTTTGTGGACAGAAAGTCATATATGAGCAGAAGATGCTAGGTTAAATTACTATTATACCTCTTTTCCTAGAAACTAATATGTAAGCTATGAAAGTAAGGTTATAGGAGCCACCGGTATTTTGGACTCATAGTCCACCCTCCAACTAAAAGTTAGGAACTACTAGTTAGGTTCACTCTTAGAGAGAGGCTACTTGGATACGTGATATGGGATGTATCCTGGACAATTAAGTGGTTAGGAATTGAAACAAAAGGGTAGTGGTGGATAGTGTGGTTTTTGAGACTTGACAGTCAGTTGAAAAGGGAGGGAGATGGAATTTTAGGTGCTGATAGAATGGCAGCTCAGAAACAGTTCGATTGCTGAAGCCCAACTAACCAACAAAGTTCAATCAATTATAAAATTCCACTACGCAAGATGCTATCCAATTATAAAGTTTCTATAATTCATCAACAAGCTGTTAAGGGCATAGGAACTGACGCTAACTCTGCTTTAAACAAGGAAGTGGTCTAACACCGTAAATGAAATAACACAAACTCTTCGAGGAAATCATGATTTGTACTGAAACTTATGGGGTTTTTATTACTTAGAAAAAGTGAAGATTAAAAATCATTGATTGAATTATAAGTAAATAAAAACACTTAAGACCAATTTACAAGAGCACACACAAATACATCACACTTAAAAATTTAATCCGTTATTATTTATTCTTTAAATTGTAAATATAAATAAGCTAAGCTTTATAATTAAGAATTTTACTCTTTTAAAAATTAGAAATCTAGTATTGAGATATGATGTTTCTAAGTGATTTCTTATTCGAGTATCTTTTTTATTCTTTTAAAACTTCCAACATTGGCAATTTTCATGTTTGGATCTCTTTTGTTAACTTCCTTAACAAAAGTACTTACATGTCATGTCATGTCATTAAACAAATTAAGAATCCTTAATATTTAGTTAGATTTGCACATAATATTTGGCATTGTTGATGTGGCTTTAATAGGGCATATGGCGCTATTATATGAAATTTTATTTATTTGAGCCCAAAAAAGTCCCATTACCCACATAAAAATTTCCAAAGCATGAAACATCTTTAAATATATTTATATCATATTATATAAAAAAATTTATTGATTGACATCCATTAAGTACAAATTGTTGGAGGCGATTTATTAAAGTGATTATTGATGACATTGATGATTTCCCAAAATATATATCCATTGCTAAAAGGTAATCGATGATTATCTGAAGAAACTTGGTGATTTTCTTTGATTTTAATTGCTAGAATCCAAGATTGAAGACTGTTAAGGATAAGTTTTCTAGGTTTGAGAATTTTTCTGTAGTATATTGTAATTATTTGAGTGAGTTTTATATCCCTTCAATTGTATCAATTACCTAAAGCTTATTTATGTGCATTTTCTAATGCTTGATTATTAATATTTATCATTAATTCTTGTTAAATATGTATCTACAAGAATCAATATTTAATTGTTCACTTAACTATTTTGTTTTTGTTTTTGTTTTTGTTTTTGTCTGAGGAGTTTATCATATTCATGCACATTTATTTATTTATTTGTATATTTATTTTATGTCTAATTGTGTACAACTATTAGGAATGATTTATATTGATTGTTGTAGGGTCTCTTTTTATCCATATGTGTGTGTGTGAGTGTGTGGATGATCAAGAAATCCCTACCTTACTCATGGGATCTCTTTCCCATAAAAAATGATGTTGATGTTTTTTGTATTCTATTTGAAGTAAGAAGCAATATGACATTTAGTTTAATTACTATAAGGTAACTAGAAATTCCAATTTGTTTTCTAATAATCATTTACTCAATTAAAATTTTCAATTTAATTCATGTAAGAATCTTATTCGTGAATCCACACAAATAACCAACGACAAAAGGATACAATGGGAATTTCTTATAGAAAGCTTGGAATCATATGAGAAAACTACTAGCAGAAATATATGAGTTCTTCCAACAAGGAAAATTGATGAAGGAAATTAACAAAACCTACATCACCCTCATACCAAGAGTATATGCCCATAACTCTCTTAAAGAATACAGGCCTTTTTTTTTCAAAAAATAATAGATTCATTAATAAATGGTTGTTACACAACCAAGTGTGCAATTATACTAGTATAATACAAAAGAACTAGATTACGAGGTCATAATGGTCCTTGTGATCAGCTTAGTCCAATGCTCTTCTCCTCCTCATGCTAGTAGTTAGGCTATCCACAATTCCCCTTGTTAGCAGGTCGAGTCGAGTATGAAGTGTCACCTCCTGAAAAATCTACTCCACATTTCTAATTTGTTGTCTGGAAAACCTATAATTCCTTTCTTTCCAAAATTAGTAAACCATTGAAACCCAACTTATCTTAAGTGCTTTGTAATTTGCCTGGTTTCCCATCCTCACTTTCACTATCCAACTGATAGTTTCCTCCATGAATCAATTGAATAATAATTGTTCAGAGTTGCTTGCAACCCTCTCCAAATCATCCTTATGTAGCTACATTTGATCATAATGTGTTCCAAACTTTTCAGTTCCACACAACATAACTCACAATTTAAAGAAGTAATTTTAAACTTAAGTTTGACCTTCGTAGGTAGTCCCCCAGCTCCCCC
>JAOQMS010000007.1:5200986-5251079 GCA_027563885.1 Erythroxylum longipes
ATTTCCAACCAAAAGATAAATTAATGTGTAGTTCTAATGTCTTTATCCCAAACTAGTGTAACCTAATTCACTCTAGGTTGTTGATCATCTTACTGAAAGATTTTGTATTTTTATAATAAGCTGACATGATTTTCCCGCCTTTCACTTAATTTCATCTTGTTTCCCTTGTTGGCATCTTAGTGCTTGGTTCAGAATGAGATCAACCCCCTACTATTATGGAAAGGCCAAATCCACTGGTTATTTTCTATAAAACTGCTCACTTTAGTGTTGGAAGTCACCAGTCGTCTCAGATGTTATATCTCCTCGACCTTGTATAAAAGTCCCATACAATGTCAGTAATCAAACCAAAAAAGATTTTTATTACCATCCCTAACTTCATGGAACACTAAGGTTTGCATCCACTGTCTTATGCTTAAGATTTCCTTAAGGATTCCTGACAAGTCTTGTTTTATCTTCAAAGTCCAAATGCTTTCATTTTTATGATCACTTTATAGATCAATTTCACCCATAAGTCCTTCTTTCTGCTACACAACCACCATAGCTTCATATTTAGACATGCTGTATTGAGCTCCCTTGAAGAATATAATCCTAATCCTCCATGCTCCTTTGGTCGACAAAATTTTCTCTAACCAATCTTTGCTTTACAACTTCCTTGATTAGAGCCATTCCATAGAAACTTCGTAGTCTTCTATCTACTTCCTTGAGTATGCTTTTGGGTATAGGAAGAAGAACTATTTCTTGTTGTAACATCCTATATAAAGTAATAACCAAAATTCTTGTTGAAAGGATAAAATTTGTGTTTTGAAACATCATAGACCCATCCTATAGAGCCTACATCCAACCCATAGGACATAATATTATATTAGCCTAAGAGTTACTTAAGAACTATTTAAGGAATATTTTCCCAAAAAATATGGATTGAAAATTGATTTTTAGAAAAAGGTTTATGACTTCTTGGATTGGAATTCACTGACTAATATTTTACATGCACTAACCTTTCCCACTTAATTAATTCATTGTAACACATAATGCTTCTCAACTGTCTCCTATAGGATACTCATAAATGTGAAACCAAATAAGCTAATTAAAGGAGCTAGGTGCCTCAAACAAGGAGACCCCTTATTACCCTACTTGTTCACCTTAGCTTATTGGTAAGGCTAATCAAAGAAATGATAAAAAAAGGACATTCAATTCAAACATCATACCAAATGTAAGGGAATAAAAATCACATATCTCTCATTTATAGATGACCTAATCCTATTCTCCAAGGTAGACCCTAACTACTTTTGACTACTCTCAACCTATTCCAGTCTGTGACAGGTCTTATTATTAATAAGCAATAAAGCTACCTCATCGTATTGTCCAGTGCAGAACATAATACTAGATGACTTAAACAAATCACTAGTATAAAGGCAACTACGCCTCTTATCACTTACTTGGAAGTGCCTATTGCTACAAAGAAACCTTTCCTCTCTAATTTAAAACCTCTATTGGAGAAAATGAATGTGAGAATTGCCAGTTGGGGCTTACAATGCCTATTCCTAGCAAGCAGAGTTCTACTCATCAAATCCATATTAAGTAACTTACATATATATTGGAGCGATATGGCCTTACGAGAAAGATGCAATAGTTGAGTTGAAAGGAATTAAGGAATGGACCATCTGAAAGCAGGGAATTAAAAATGAAACCCTAACCCAAATAGAAACCAAACAACAAAAATCTTGACCTACAAAGTTAATAATGTGTACTAGACCTAGAAATAATCATGTTCTTAAATTGGTTACTGCTTAGTGCAAGTAAAGACATTTTCTTTCAATGAAAATTAATTTTTCAAAAAAATTCAATTTTATCATATTTGATACCTTAATTCGCCTTTCATCCTAGTTTGATAGTCTAATATGACTTTCCAAACATTAAGTATGACATTAATGGCTTCATCTATTATGGATTTTCTAATAACTAAATATTTATTGGGTTAACTTCAAGAAATTAAATATATTGTATTATGAATTTTATATTTATTATTTTGTACTTTTTATGACATTAGATAAAGTTCATAAATAATATTCAAATGAATTTTAACCTAAACATATATTTAAATATGCTTTAATTTTGTAAATGAAATCATTTAGAAAAATATTCATTGTATCTTTAGAAATTAAATATATTGTATTGTGAATTTCATATTTATTATTTTGTATTTTTTACATTAGATAAAGTTCCTAAATAATATTCATATGAATTTCAACCTAAACATATATTTAAATATGCTTTAATTTTATAAATGAAATCATTTAGAAAAATATTCATTCTATCTTTAGAAATTAAATATATTGCATTATGAATTTTATATTTATTATTTTGTATTTTTTTACATTGGATAAATTTCCTAAATAATATTCAAATGAATTTTAAACTAAGCATATATTTAAATATGCTTTAATTTTATAAATGTAATCATTTAGAAAAATATTCATTGTATCTTGATTTTATAAAATTACATAAAAATTCTTCAGTAATATACAAATTAATTTTCTTAATATATCTAATATTTCTTAAAATTCATGTTATATCTGGATTTTATAATTATATATTTATAATAAAAACTTTTATATTATTTCTTAATTTTATAAATATATTTATTAATAATAGTTTATAAATTTTCTCAGTTCTTTTAAAATGTTATTTTTAATAAAAGTAAATTCAGAAATACTTTTATTTAGATACACTTGCATTGAATACTAATCTATATATGATGTTTGAATTTAAAAAAATTATTAATCCACATAAATTTAAAATAAATGTTATTTGCACTAACATTTATCAAATGTCAGATTTTGACAAAGATAATTATAATTTCATAGAATACAGAAAGATTTCCTAACTACAAATGAACTAAGAAATAAAATTCCGTATAGGCTGAGTGAAATTTGGTTCACTTGGCCCAAAGATGAAAAGGCTTAATTTTTAAGAGTTTTGAAAGACAACTACATCGGTCAACAAATTTCTGAGCATGAGAATTAATAAAGTACATAATTTAGGAGTCAAGACAGCCAAAATATGTTTAACATGTGCTTTAAAAACAATTGTGTATTGGTGTGTGATTAATTAGGTTTGTGCCTGTGATTGGAGGATAATTAGAAGTTGAATGGTTACAAGAGAGTTGTTTGAGGTGATTATATAAGCACAACATCATCATTACTGAAGGGAGCCTTAATGCAATCACAAACACTACTTAAGCTTAAACCCTATTGTTAGCACTTTGTATTTATTATTATGAACTATATACTATTGCATGCACGGTTGTGACTAGAACGTGCATGTTATTATTAATTGTTAAATATTATTAATTAATTATTATTTTATTATTAAGTATATTAAGAATTATATTATTAATTATAAATTATAAAATGTTTTTATTAATTCTTATTATTAATTAATTGTTAATTATGTAATTATTAACTTTTATTATTATGAACTATATGCAATGCACAAGTCGCATGTTATTATTAATTGCTAAATGTTATTAATTAATTATTATTTTATTATTAAGTATAACATACTAAGCGCGGGAATGTTCGTCATCCACCTACGTAACAATTAAACATATCTACCAAGGTAAACAATCCTCATAAACAAATCTGTGATATCAAAAACATTTTATATATCAAATAGAAGACAATAATTGGGCTTGTGTATAAATGCGCAAAGGAAAAAAGCTAAAGCTTCATGTTTTTTTTTTAATAACGTGGTGGCCTTTTAAGGCAATAAAGAAAATTACAAGAATACCCTTCTAGAAGAAGTGCAAAAAGGGGCTAAAGTCAAAAGTAAGGATCCTTGTGTGATTCCCTTCGATCTTTCAGACAAACATAGTGAGTCTCGCTTACTCTAGGTGCAGATGGGGCAAAAATCTCCGCATCAGAGGTAGGCGATGGAAGGGTGAATGGAAGTCTCAACTGTAACTGGGGCGGTCGGGGTCTTCGGCAATCATTCGGTTGTAATCGAACAGCTTGAGGGAAACTGGGATGGATGTTGTGATGGTCGGTCTCGTCTGTAAACGTTCGGCTTGGCGTAGCATCCGACGGCTGTAGCGATGAGAGATGGTAGCTGGGGTTCCCTTCAATATTTGGTCACCTCGTTGTGCTGTGGATAGCAATTAGTTGGCTGATAAAAATGGGGTCAGACGCAACGTCAACATCCCAATTACGTACCACCTCTATTAAGCTACCCGGTAATTGTTGAAAAATTTGGAGATTGTGGGAAGTATTCAGGAATCCCCCTTTAGCTAGGGCATCAGCCGTGCGATTGACTTCTTTAGAGATAGATTGGAAGACAATCGAATGGAAGAGCTGCACGTTTTGTTATCTTTGTTCTACGTGGGATGGGCAGTGGAGCTGTGAAGCAGCGTGCGCTAGAGATATTAGGAAAGCATCCCCGTGTTGCCAAGTATGAACTAGAAAGCCCATTGAATTTTGGCTGTACAGTTGCTTATATAAAATAATGTCATTTTTCATGGTTGGTGCCTTGGTCTTGGCGGATTGCATGATTAATGTGTTGGGTTGCACAATTTTAGTTATTCGAATTCTTTTTCTAAATAGATTGCCTGGGGTTATGTTTTGTATAACTGAGTGGTCTGTTAATCCATTTATGGTTCTTACCTTTAATCAAGTTTCATACATGAAAATGAATCTACGAAGCCATTGTACTTGCAGCTTCTATGCATGCTATGAAATAGTATACTCTATACGGAGTATAATATATTCATTGCTTATGGAAGTAAGATTTAAATGGGTGTGTAGCCTACATTCCACGTTTATTGCATGGTGAGGTGGGACTACACATATCCATTAGCCTTCACATTTACAAGCTCCTTTAACAAGTACTTACCAAGATACATTTCCCGAAGCTATGTGTTTGACGCTGTGAACTCACTGGGTGTGAAAATGGGCAAATATGTAGAAACGGAATCTTGATTTATTGAAACAATATGATTGAGCAAAATCCTAATCATATATTTCTCTTTAAGAGTGAGAAATCTATAATGCTTAATTAATCTGTCGTGCTATTGACAATCAGAGAAGAGTTTAATACAGAAAACCAAGTTTAGCTCAATCATACTGTGGTTTATGATCATACCCAGTAGTAGTATACTTAAAACATAATAGAGTTAAAGCTAACAAACGAAGAGTTGAAGAAGATTTATAAAGATCTTTATAAGAATGTTATTAAGCTAACAAAGGAAGTGACTTCGTAGGCATTGCTTTAAAAAGTTCTGTAGCTTCTTTAATCCTCCCACTCCTAGTATATCCCATCAACATTGCCATCCAAGTCACCTCATTTTTCTCAAACATCACTTCAAACATCTTTCTAGCCATATCCACCCTATTATTCATGGCATACCCACTAATCATCGTAGTCCAAGCAATCACATTCCTCTTTGGCATCTCATCAAAAATCATTCTACCTTCAGTCAACAATAAATCCGCCTAACATCATAGTCCAAGAAACCACATTCTTTTTAGGCATTTTCCAAAACAACAACTCCATTTCCTTTATCATCCCACCTTCAACATAAACCGCTAACCATGGCAGTTGTCACAAAGGTCTACTTTAGACTTGAACTTTTACCACATGTTGCGCCCACCTTCGTGTGGCAATCCCGCTTCTGTCTGTTTAAGCAAGATTCAACCTTCTCATGTGAATTTCGCCGAATAATTCTATTATCCCTCGAACACCTCACGCGCACACAAGTAGTTAAAGTGTTTCTTTCACACACAAAATAATACAAGTGTAAAACAGAGTAAAGAAAACAACAAGATATATATATATGGTCGAAGTCAATCTTTCATTAACTTTCAACAAAATGTTAACAAAAGACACAAGTACCTCCTTCCCGAAGCACTCACAAGGAACTCCTTATTTGAAGCTTTTACAATGAGAACCCTTCTCCCAAAAGCTCTCAACTCTTCAAGCTCTCAACTCTGAGTGATTTCTCTCAATGAGCTCTCTCACTGATTCCCTTTTGAATAGCTCTCACCTCTAATGAGCTATTTATAGGCTCCTCTAGATGACTAAGGTAGAATCCTAATAGAACTCTACTAGCTAAGATCACGATCTTATCATATCTTATCCTTAATAAGATTGAGTTACATCGCATTAACAAAATAAAATATTTCCCTATCTAGAAATGATTATCCCTACCTGTGAAGATCTCCTCCATGTTCAGATGATCTTTCCAGATGATCTTCAGATGATCCTTCTAGATGATCTTTATCTCTTAAAGCTGATGTTCATCCACTCCTATCTTATTCACCACGTCATCATGTGCCATATCATCCACAGTCACCACGTCACTGTTGATATGTTTCCCAGTCACCAAGTATATCCGCACATAAGTCCATTAATGTATGTCCATAGATAAGTCCATCTTCCATAACCCAGCTTACTTCATGGTGCAGTCTCATCGCTCCATAACTAAGTACAAGTCACAATCCGAGTTAGTATAAAACCTTGCACGTTTTACATACCTCTGACCTGCCTTACCGAAGGCAAGTGCACATGCGCCTTTCTTTGTTCGCATGTCTTTGCGAACCCTCGGGTCTCGCTTTACTTAGCTCGACAACTCGCAAGACTTCTCCTTGTTCTCTCATTAACACACCTTCCTCTTGTCGATCTGCGTGTCAAGCATCGACCAAGGCTCACCAACACTTGCACGATCCAGCAGTTTGGACTTAGGAGTCTAACAAACTACCCCCACTAGAAGAATTCGACACCCTCGTCAAAATAATCTGTGGGCACTCCTTCACGAGCGTTTCCCTCGAAGATTCCTTCACCGACTGTTGAAGACTGGAGCAAGCCTTCCCTTCCATTGGTACCTCTCCCATGTACCACTTCCTCTTTCCGTCGAGTTTCTTTTTGCATGAATCCTCCTCCACGAGGCTCATAACATTCAAATAAGCGACGTTGTTGATGGCTCCTTCCCCCAAGTCATCTTCATCGCTCCCTCTTTTGTCCTTCGCAACTATGGAGTTCATCTGCTCCTCACCCTTCTTCCTCTTCGAGCATTCTTGAGCATAATGCGGTCCCTCACAAATGAAGCATACAACATGCCCCTTCGATTGCTTCTTCTTATGTTGAGAAGATTCTCCCACCTTCTCTTTGCCATTCTTTTTGCCATCCCGAGTTCCACTATTTTGCTTGTCCTTTCTACTGGGTCGAGTTGGTGGTGGCAATTGGAGATCCACCAAGGCATCTGCCGCCGTTATTACGCTAGGGAGGTCCTTCACGTCCTACCTCTAAAGATCCATTTGTGCCCAACCTTGTAAGCCGGCAATGAAGTTGAACAACTTGTATTCCTATGACATGTTCCGCACATCCAACATCACCGATGTGAACTCCCTCACATACTCCCTCACCGATCCGTCTTATTTCAACCCCTTCAAAGCTTCCCTCGCGAGCTATGAAGTATTGTTGGGTAGGAATTGGTTTGTTAGCTCCTTCATCATCTTCTCCTAAGTATCGATGGGAGGTCTCCCTGCACTGATGTCATTAGAGGTCCTCGTCCACCACCACAGTTTGGCATCACCCACTAGGTACATTGCTGTGATTGACACCTTCTCCGAGTCTGCCACCTTTGCCGCTGCAAAGTATTGCTCTACGTCCCACAGAAAATTTTCGCGCTCCTTGACATTCTGTTTGCCATCAAAAACTTATGGCTATCGCACCTTCACCATATTGCTTTTCACTCGGACACCAGTCTCGTGCTTTGCCATCGCACGTTTAAGCACCAACAGATGATAGCCCATCTCTTCACGAGCTTTCATCTATTCCTCGAGCGCTCTCATAGTTGCTTGAAGCTCCCTCTCTAAGGCTGCAATACGTTCCAAAAAAGGAACTACTCCCTCATCCGTTGGGGCTAGAGATTGAAGAATTGCCTCTATTATGGTAACCGTTTCCATCAGATTACTTCTACCAGCCATCGCTCTAGATTAACTTTGATACCAGCTATCATAAAGGTCTACTTTGGAATCGAACTTTTACCACGACTCGCGCCCACCTTTGTGCTGCAATCCCGCTTTGGTCCGTTTAAGCAAGATTCAACCTTCTCACATGAATGTCTCCGAATAATTCTGTTATCCCTCGAACACCTCACGCGCACACAAGTATTTAAAGTGTTTCACTCACATACAAAATACTTACCAAGATACATTTTCGGAAGTTATGTGTTTGATGCTGTGAACTCACTAGGTGTGGAAATGGGCAAATATGTAGAAACAGAATCTTGATTTATTGAAACAATATGATTGAGCAAAATACTAATCATATATTTCTCTTTAAGAGTGAGAAATAAGAGAAATATATAATGCTTAATTAATCTGTCGTGCTATTGACAATCAGAGAAGAGTTTAATACAAAAAACCAAGTTTAGCTCAATCATACTGTGGTTTATGACCATACCTAGTAGTAGTATACTTAAAACATAATAGAGTTAAAGCTAATAAACGAAGAGTTGAAGAAGATATATAAAGATCTTTATAAGAATGTTATTAAGCTAATAAAGGAAGTGACTTCGTAGGCATTGTTGTAAAAAGTTATGCAGCTTCTTTAATCCTCCCACTCCTAGTATATCCCATCAACATTGTCATCCAAATCACCTCATTTTTCCCAAGCATCACTTCAAACATCTTTCTAGCCATATCCACCCTATTATTCATGGCATACCCACTAATCATCGTAGTCCAAGCAATCACATTCCTCTTTGGCATCTCATCAAAAATCATTCTACCTTCAGTCAACAATAAATCCGCCTAACATCATAGTCTAAGAAACCACATTCTTTTTAGGCATTTGCCAAAACAACAACTCCACTTCCTTTATCATCCCACCTTCAACATAACCCCTAACCATGGTAGTTGTCACTAAGGTCTACTTTAGACTCAAACTTTTACCACAAGTTACGCCCACCTTCGTATGGCAATCCCGCTTTGGTCTGTTTAAGCAAGATTAAGCCTTCTCATGTGAATGTCGCCAAACAATTCTATTATCCCTCGAACACCTAAAGCATATACAAGTGTTTAAAGTGTTTCTTTTACACACAAAATAACATAAGTGTAAAACAGAGTAAAGAAAACAACTAGAGATATACATATAGCCGAAGCCAATCTTTCATTAACTCTCAACAAAATGTTAACAAAAGACACAAGTACCTCCTTCATGAAGCACTCACACGAAACTCCTTACTCGAAGCTCTTACAATGAGAACCCTTCTCCCAAAAGCTCTCAACTCTGAGTGATTTCTCTCAATGAGCTCTCGCACTGATTCCCTTTTAAATAGCTCTCACCTCTAATGAGCTATTTATAGGCTCCTCTAGATGTTTAAGGTAGAATCCTAATAAAACTCTACTAGCTAAGATCACGATCTTATCCTATCTTATTTTTAATAAGATTGAGTTACATCGCATTAACAAGATAAAAGATTTCCCTATATAGAAATGATTATCCGTACCTGCGAAGATCTCCTCTATCTTCAGATGATCCTTCCAGATGATCTTTATCTCTTAAAGTTGATGTTCATCCACTGCGATCTTATTCGCCGCGTCATCATGTGCCACATCATCCACAGTCTCCAAGTCACTGCTGATGTATTTCCCAGTCACCAAGCCTATCCACACATAAGTCCATTAATGTACATCCATGGATAAGTCCATCTTCCATGATCCAGCTTACTTTATGCTAAAGTCTCATCGCTCCATAACTAAGTACAAGTCATAATCCGAGTTAGTACAAAATCTCGCACGTTTTATATACCTCTGACCTGCCTTGCCGAAGTCAAGTGCACATACGCCTTTCCTCGCCGGCATGTCTTTGTGCACCCTCAGGTCTCGCTTGGCTTAACTCGCTAACTCGCAAGACTTCTCTTTGTTCTCTCGTCAACACACCTTCCTTGTCCCAACTTGCATGCCAAGCATTGGCTAAGGCTTGCCAACACTTGCACGATCCCACAGTCTAGACTTAGGAGTCTAACAAACTACCCCCACTAGAAGAATTCGACGCCTTTGCTGAAATAATCTGTGGGCACTCCTTCACAAGCGGTTCCCTCGAAGACTCCTTCACCAACTATCAAAGAATGGAGCAAGCCTTCCCTTCCATTGGTACCTCTCCCATGTACCACTTCCTCTTTCCGTCGAGTTTCTTTTTGCATGAATCCTCCTCCACGAGGCTCATAACATTCAAATAAGCGACGTTGTTGATGGCTCCTTCCCCCAAGTCATCTTCATCGCTCCCTCTTTTGTCCTTCGCAACTATGGAGTTCATCTGCTCCTCACCCTTCTTCCTCTTCGAGCATTCTTGAGCATAATGCGGTCCCTCACAAATGAAGCATACAACATGCCCCTTCGATTGCTTCTTCTTATGTTGAGAAGATTCTCCCACCTTCTCTTTTCCATTCTCCTTCTCATCCCGAGTTTCACTATTTTTCTTGCCCTCTCTGCTAGGTCGAGTTGGTGGTGGCAATTGGAGATCCACCAAGGCATCTGCCGCCGCTATTACGCTAGGGAGGCCCTTCACGTTCTGCCTTCGAAGCTCCATTTGTGCCCAACCTTGCAAGCCGGTAATGAAGTTGAACAACTTGTCTTCCTTTGACATGTTCCGTACATCCAACATCACCGATTTAAACTTCCTCACATACTCCCTCACCGAGTCGTCTTGCTTTAACCCCTTCAAAGCTTCCCTCGCGAGTCATGAAGCGTTGTTGGGTAGGAACTAGTCCATTAGCTCCTTCTTTATCTTCTCCCAAGTGTCGATGGGAGGTCTCCCTACACTGATGTCATTAGAGGTCCTCTTCCTCTACCACAGCTTGGCATCACCCACAGGTACATTGTTGTGATTGACACCTTCTCTGAGTCCGCCACCTTTGCCGCTGCAAAGTACTTCTTCATATCCCACAGAAAATTTTCGAGCTCCTTGGCATTCCTTTTTCCATCAAAAACTTATGGCTCTTGCAACTTCATCATAATGCTTTCTACTCGAACACCAGTCTCGTGCTTTGCCATCGCACGTTTGAGCACCAATAGATCATAGCCCATCTTCTCACGGGCCTTCATCTGTTCCTTGAGCACTCTCATAGTTGCTTGAAGGTCCCTCTCCAAGGCTGCAATACGTTCCAATAAAGGAACTACTCCCTCATCCGTTGGGGCTAGAGACTGAAGAATCGCCTCTATTCTGGTAAACCTTTCTATCAAATTACTTCCACCAGCCATCGCTCTAGATTGGCTTTGCCAACTGTCATAAATAGAACTCTACTAGCTATTTATAGGCTCTCACCGATTCCCTTTTGAATAGCTCTCACCTCTAATGAGCTATTTATAGGCTCCTCTAGATGACTAAGGTAGAATCCTAATAGAACTCTACTAGCTAAGATTACAATCTTATCCTATCTTACCCTTAATAAGATTGAGTTACATCGTATTAACAATATAAAAGATTTCCCTATCTAGAAATGATTATCCCTATCTGCGAAGATCTCCTCTATCTTCAGATGATCTTTCCAGATGATCTTTATCTCTTAAAGTTGGTGTTCATCCACTGCGATCTTATTCACCACGTCCTTATGTGCCGCATCATCCACAGTCGCCAAGTCACTGCTGATGTGTTTCTTAGTCACCAAGCCTATTTGCACATAAGTCCATTAATGTACGTCTATGGACAAGTCCATCTATCATGACCCATCTTACTTCATAGTGCAGTCTCGTCGCTCTATGACTAAGTACAAGTCAAAGTCCAAGTTAGTATAAAACCTCGCACATTTTACATACCTCTGATCTGTCTAGCCGAAGTCAAGTGCAAATGCGCCTTTCCTTACTCACATGTCTTCGCGCACCCTTGGGTCTCGCTTGACTTAGCTCGCCAACTCACAAGACTTCACCTTGTTTCCTCATCAACACGCCTTCCTCTTGCCGATCTGCGTGCCAAGCATTGGCCAAGGCTCGCCAACACTCGCACGATCCCGCAGTCTAGACTAAGGGGTCTAACAGTAGTCCACGAAACTACATTTCTCTGAGACATTCTATCAAACACTTTTCTTGCTTCATAAACCATTCCATTTTTAACATAACCAGCTATCAAAGACGGGAATTCTTGAGAACTTCAAAAAGGAAAAAAGCAAACAATTCCAAAAGAATCTGAAAAGGATTTGAAGAACATTGAAAAAGATAATGAGTATAATGAGGAAAATTCCAAATCTAGAAAAGCTTGAGCGTAACGCAGGAGTGAGTTTGGACAAGTAGAAGTGGGAGAATTTCTGGATTTGAACTATTTTTAATGTCTCTCAAATCTCTATCTAGTTGGGATTAAAACTGAACATAAATCAACGCAGAAGTTGTTGATAAATAAAGACTGAACATAAATCTAGTCGCACTTCATATATGCAATTTACAAGGAAAAATGAACATAAAATCAATCATAGTCACGACAAATGTTTGCGAGAAGCGTTGTCCTTACCTAATAAACAGAACTGACAAAGATATGTGTGAAGAGTGAGATACCCACTGAGCCAGACGAGCGTGAGAGTGATGAGGGTAGAGCCAGAGACGAAGCGCGTGCTGCTACGTGAGTGAGAAATTTGTGGGGAAAATCGACGAGATGTAAAGCTTGTCCAAGAGAAAGAGAAGCTCGTATTTACCTATTCTTGATGTGTGCGGAATAGGTAAAGATGGGAGTAAGCTACTTTGGCTATTCTCCTGTTCGCAAAATAAGTAATGCTTAGGAATGTTTATTCCGCGTGTCATTTTTAAACCAAACAAAGAATAGTTAATACGTAAGAATAAAATGGGTATTCTATTACCCTTAACCAAACATCCTATAATAATTATAAAGTATAGTAGTTAAGTTATTATTTCACATAAGTTAAAACGTAAAACGACTAAATTCTTCAAAACATTTATAAAAATACTCTTGTAGCGCAAACTCTAATTAACGAGCATATTATAATTGTACCCTATGCAAGTGGAGACAAACTTCGTAAGGCATTTCGATTGCCAAAAGTTGTGAAAACAAGTTACTTGCACTATGTAATAGGACTAACAAATGCTCATTGTTGACAAGTAGGAGTAACCTAATGGGTTTTAACTCCTCACTTAAGTCACTCCTTTGTAGTAAGTCTTGAGTTCGAGTCACCAAAAGGGAGTTGAGGGGGACTTTTTTTTCCTGTTGATGATCCTTTAGCCTTTTGGGAATACTCCTTGGTCGGATCAATTGTGAAAGTCTCATTTCTAGTGGCAGTAGGGGAGCTTAGAACTATTGGAAACTTGGGGCTAAGGAAACTTGATGCTGACTAGGAGGCAATGATCAACCAAGAGCTGACCAATCAGTACGTAAAGACTCCTTATACACAGAAGTGTACAGGCTACGTAGGAATTTGAGGGATTTTGGAATTCCAGATTTACCTTTTCTAGGACTCTAGGGGTGGGGTCTTAGGCACTTATGATTAATCTGACAAAGTTGGACACTCAATGTATATAAAAAAAAAATAAAAGACAAATGCTCATTGTTAAATGATTAGTGTGTTCAGAACAAATGCCTTTCTAAGCTATGATACCTTCCCACGTAGAGTTGTTTTCTTTTTTTGGAAAAATTAAATTAAGTAATATATTGAAAGATAGTAAAGAACGTGTTCATCAGCTTATGGCCTACGAATAGAAACCATATTCTTAACACAAAAGAAACGACTTCGTTGCCGGATCATTAATCTTACTACACGACACCGTTTGTTGTTTGCTTCTGGATTAAAGAGGATACTCTTCAGTCTTGAACCCCCTACTCGTAATCTTCGCCAATTAGGGTTGGATTTTCCAGTGGCGACGACGACTCGTTCCTCAACCAAACTTGTAAGTGCGACTACTCTGTTGGATTCTTCCTGCTCTACCTCTTTTTCATCAGCTTACTATCTTCTTCTCTACTGTCGGCGGTCTCTTCCTCTTCGTCGGAGGAAGATGACGCGGGCGGTGGCTCCTCCATGGGAGTGAGTCGATTGGGTGCCATATAAAATATAATTTGGGGAACTAGGGTTTGGATTGAGAAGGAGGCGATTCTTTGGCGAGCGGAGAGAGTTGATTCCAGTTTGGATTTTGGTAGCGGTGGAGTGGTATTTAGTGGAACGAGTGAATGAAAGTTGAGTGAATGACAAAGCTCAGTCCAATCTTTCTATAGATATGAAGAGTAGATGGAATGTCTAAATGCTTTGGTACTTTTTGTTGTTGGTTGTACTGCTTTAACTTAACTACTTCTCTCTTTCTCTCTATCGTCTCTTTCCTCTGATCTAGAGATCCATAACTCTTTAAATCCGTAGTCTCATCGTGCGGGGATCTCTCTCATTGCTCTCCACTACCGGCCAGAACTTACGATTAATCGCTCTTTCTACGTCTGGTTGTCTCCAACCCCACTTCCTTCTTCCAATTTTTCCCTTTCTAGGGTTTCGACAAATAAAAAAAAATCTGAATTTGAAAAAAGTTTTTAAAGCTTTCTGATCCAAGGCAAGCTTGTAGGTATTTACTTTCACTTTTATCTTCATTGATTTGTCTGAGGTTTGTTTGTTATGCTTCGTTAGAGAATGGATTTGGGGTTTGGTTCCTTTTCTTGTTAAACGGTCCAGTCACTTAAAATTATACGAATCTGAGGAATTAAACGGTCCAGTCAATTAAAATTATAAACTTGCGACATGGAAATCAAGTCCCGTGTCAGTGATCACTCGCCTGAATTTGATATTCTTTCTTTTGATCTTTCTGGCCCCTTTTGTTGAAAATTAGTTTTTTTTTTCATTTTACTTCCTCTGCTTACCCATCCGTTTCTACACTCGTTATTTTCTCAAACCCATTTTCAAAAACTTGTTTTCTGGGTGTTGTCTAATGGGGGTGATAGTTATGGCTGCTGTTAGATAGAGAGATAGAGAGCAGTCAGCAGACACGCTGAGGGAAAGGTAAATTTTTTTTTTGGCTGAATAGTCATCTTATTTTTCAAAGTTTACGGTACTGGTCGGTTTCGTTTTTCGGCCAGTACGGTACAAAATCCGTATCACTGGTTATACTGTCTATTTTTTCTTTCTGCTATTATTTGACCAGCAACATAGCTCGGGGAAGGGGGAGAGGTCGAGGAAAGGTTCGGGGTCGTAACATTCGGCCGTTTAAGAACTCGCTAAGCCCTCTGGGACACAGTCATTTTGTCGCTCTCCGAGTTAATTTAAACCCTTGAGTTTCAAAAGGTTATCCATTCTTCTCAGTGTCTGACTAGCGTACCGTTTCATCATGCTCTCCTGTGAACTTTTGGTTGCTAATTGGTGTGGTTTGTTGTATTAGCTTGGAGTTGACATATATTTGAATTAAAAAAGTAGAAAATAATGAAGATAGAGGAGGTACAGTCAACAGCCAAGAAGCAAAGAATTGCCACTCACACCCACATCAAAGGCCTTGGCCTTGAGGTAACACCACTTCACTTTTTCCTATAACTTTCTGTAAAGCACCCAATTCAAGTTTATCTCTTCTAATTTCATATATTTATCACTTCATTTTGATATTGGGTTTAGTGGTTTGGTTCCGATAGACTGAAACTTAACATATGAAGGCATTTAGGATTTTCATATTGGAGAAATTTTGTTGACTTCTTAGCTTTTTCTTTTGAGTATTGTGAAAGAAAAAATAAGCTATAAACTGTTAGGTCCTCCAGCCGTGGTTGTGATACTTTAACCACTAATTTGTGGGGTCACATACCTAGTTACTCTCTGTCTTTGATTGATTCTTGTTCTTTGGACTCCTCTAACATGGCCCTTTCTGATTCTAGCCTAGTGGAGTTGCAATACCTTTGGCTTCTGGATTTGTTGGGCAAGTTGAGGCCAGAGAAGCAGCTGGACTAGTGGTTGATATGATAAAGCAGAAAAAGATGGCTGGTCGGGCTCTTTTATTGGCTGGACCTCCTGGTACTGGAAAGACAGCTTTAGCCTTGGGGATATCTCAAGAACTTGGGAGCAAGGCACGTCCATTTCTCAATAACAATATAACTCCTTGCATGAAATTCCTTTACACATTGCTGCATATCTTTGTAATGCAATTCATGGCTATTAGGTTGTGATTACATATATAACTATATACCTTTTTGGGCCTTTTCTGCTTGTAGGTTCCTTTCTGCCCAATGGTTGGATCAGAAGTATACTCTTCAGAGGTGAAGAAAACTGAGGTTTTGATGGAAAATTTTAGAAGGGCAATTGGTCTACGTATCAAGGAAAATAAAGAGGTCTACGAAGGAGAGGCAAGTCAACTTCAATATAGTCTTTTGCAAAGAGCTTATTAACCCATCTTCTTAGAGCTATCCCAGACTTTACTACTTATGCTGACATTTGTTTAATAATTGTTTCAGGTTACAGAACTCTCCCCAGAAGAGACAGAAAGCATGACAGGGGGCTACGGTAAAAGCATCAGCCATGTCATTATTGGATTAAAAACTGTGAAAGGAACCAAGCAACTGAAGTTGGACCCTACTATATATGATGCCTTAATTAAGGAGAAGGTATGGTCCTCAAATCTTTTTGCATATGAATGCTCAATATTTACGCATTGCTTATCTGTTTTTTCTTTTTTTAAATTTGTGTGAGGGAATTAGTAATTTTTAATGTTGTGAAATGTGACCTGGAGGTTGTCCCAGTCTGAGTTTTATAGTTTTAAAGTGGAGCCATGCCAATGTTGGCTTTAGTGTTGAACTATTATGAAAATATGTAAGAAATTGTTTGAAGAGTTGAATCAGATTGAACCTAATTAAGTTTCACAATTGAACATGGGGTTTTGAGTTGACCTGCCCATGTTGTTGCAATTAAGGTTTCAGGAGTGTCCCAGCCAGGCTTGTGCATTGGGTCCCAGGTTTTCCAGTTTGACCTGCCTGGCTTGGCTGGGTTTTTCAAACTAGGTAATTTGGTTCTCTCTTAGGCTTTTGGATGAGCAGGCTTTTGTTATCCTTATGGTAATGAATTTACCCCAGGCTTAACTTGATATATTTGTAACGTTTCATTCAGGTGGCAGTTGGAGATGTTATATACATAGAGGCAAATAGTGGAGCAGTCAAAAGGGTGGGTAGAAGTGATGCTTTTGCCACAGAATTTGACCTTGAAGCAGAAGAATATGTCCCCCTTCCTAAGGGAGATGTGCACAAAAAAAAGGAGATAGTTCAGGTATTTCATTTATAATTTTGTGCTTATAGCCTCACACCTCTTTTGGAGCATATACACATGGCATGGTATCTGCGGTGAGAAGCTTGAAGGTTATTTGTGTGCCTTTTGTAATATGGGATAATCAATAGTCTTGTTATTTCGATGTCTTAATATAACTAATTTCAGTATTTGCACCAATAGCATAGAAATTTGAGAACTCTGTTGGCATATTTGCTTCGCTATTTTGGAGAATTATGGTCCTAACAATGTTTTTATAAGTTTTTTTTGGTGCAAATAACATTTGCAAATGCAGGGATGCGAAGCTCATACTGGAACCAATGTTTTTATAACTTTTTTTGGGTGTAAATAACCTTCGTATATGTAGGGATGCGAAGCTCATACTAGTTAAGAAAACCAATTTGACATATTTGTAGTATCAGTATTCTGTAATGAAGTTATGTTTTCTAACTCTTTTTAATACAATGGTCCAATTTGTCTATGGGTTTTTCACTTCAGGATGTAACACTGCATGACTTGGATGCTGCAAATGCAAGGCCCCAAGGTGGGCAAGATATATTGTCTTTGATGGGTCAGATGATGAAGCCCAAAAAGACAGAAATCACTGACAAACTGCGACAGGAAATAAATAAGGTACTCCTTTGCCTAATAAATAAGCTATTTCTTTGACATAGCCAGAATGCCTCCTCTGATGGACATGCTTTTTAAACTTCCAAATTCCTTAATGTATGACAAATTTCTGTGATGATAGGTTGTGAATCGATATATTGATGAAGGAATCGCTGAGCTTGTACCTGGTGTCCTATTCATTGATGAGGTCCTTCTCCTGTCTCTTTAGTGATATTTATCTCTTGTTTGCATTCCATGCTTTCTTTTGTCTAATTAAAAACACATTTCATAGGTTCATATGCTGGATATGGAGTGCTTTTCGTACTTAAATCGTGCTTTGGAAAGCTCATTGTCCCCAATTGTGATCTTTGCTACAAATAGAGGAATATGTAATGTAAGGTAAGCAAATGTTGAACATTTAAGTGAAAGATGTGCTTTGTTGTTGTCAGTGATATCCCTTGCTGTACTCTCCCGTGTATCTTTTGTTTTTATTTTTGTACCTTCTAGCATGCACGGTAATTTTTAATGTCCTAGTCTACATGAATGTGTAATACTTCAAGTTAACAATTATGTTAGACCTTCCAGTTGGATATTTTTTCTGTCAAATGCTTTGGACTTTACCATGGTTTCTTACTTCTGATGTTAACTTATTTGCAGAGGTACTGATATGAATAGTCCTCATGGTATACCTGTTGACCTCTTGGATCGATTGGTTATTATCAGAACTCAAATTTATGGTCCTGCTGAAATGATACAGGTTGTGCCAACTGATGTGTTTATTATGCCTTGTATGGATCAACTTTTAAAATCTAAAGCATATATAAAATGCCGCCTTGTTCATTGGGCAGATATTAGCAATTCGTGCACAGGTGGAGGAATTGTCCCTTGATGAAGAAAGTCTTGCATTCTTGGGAGAGATTGGACAACACACATCCTTGAGGTTTTTATTAGTGAAGTCATCACGAGTTGCAGTTTATTCTCGGTCATATCACCATCATATTCAACCATGAATTTTGCAGGCATGCGGTTCAGCTTTTATCACCTGCCAGCATTGTGACAAAAATGAATGGTCGAGACAAGATTTGCAAGGTGAGTTTTGTCGTAGAACATGATTGGTGCTTGTTAGAGGGTAGAACTCAAGATCTTCCTGACTGCAACCCCTAAGCTGTGACTGCTTGGATGAAATTTTCTTTTGGTGAATACAGAGAATTTCATGTTTGTTTTGGTTTCCCGTACAGGCTGACGTTGAGGAAGTAAGTGCACTATATCTAGACGCCAAGTCTTCGGCAAAGCTACTTCAAGAGCATCAGGAGAAGTACATATCATGATTCGAAAGCTGCTATTGCTATTGAGGAGCTCACACCTAGAACTCGTGTATTGGTTTTTGGAATTACTGAAATGTATGCGGACTGCTCATGATGCGTTTTAAGGATGTAATTCTGTCTACAAAAATTGAAATTCATTGCTGTTGTCCTGGTTTCTTTACACGTGTTTCATGGACATTAAAGAGCTGCCAGAATACCGAGAATGTTAGGTTTTGTATCAAGATACATTCAAGAAGGAAGAGTATGTTAAGAATAATTAACCACAGTACGCAACAAATGAAGAAGAAAACAGAAACGCGGGAGGGTGCCATGACGCCACTATACCAGATGCGCATGAGAACTTCTCATGAATTTTAGCTTGTACTAATGTTATTTATAATATTTAATGTCTCATGATCTAAAATGCTAACTGATGTGCCATCAAATTTCGCTTCTAAAATGTGGGACATGTTTAGTGTTGGACTGGCAACTAATAATTATAAAGTATAGATGTTAACGAAAGTAAAAACGTAAAACGATTAATTCTTTTAAGTTTTAACATTAACTCTAATCAACGAATATATTATAATTGTACCCTATGCAAGCGGAAACAGGCTTCGTAAGGCACTTCGATTGCCTAAAGTCACGAAACAAGTTACCTGCACCATGCATCGCTTCATAATCACCAAAATTAATCTTGTTTCGTGTTGATCAACAAATACAGTTAATATAGATTTGTACTACAAAAGCAAACTGAGGTCACCGGCATCCCAGATCAGCTCTTCCTTCAGTGCTAATGCTGGTATTTGTACAAAGCTTCTGAAGATCAATGTAACCTATGATGGTGTCCTCAAAAACAGCATTTTCCAAATGAGCTTCATCAAATGTAGAGCCAGATAACACAGTATTCTTAAAGATAGCGCCTTCAAGGTCGGCTTTCCCAAAATTAACCCGATCCAAAACAGCATTGGAGAAGTCCACACCTAGAAAGAATTGTGGCAGTGTGTTATCCAACATTTGATTATTGGCCTTCGTACAATTCGGTTTGCTCCACAAAAAAAAAAAAAAAAGAAGAGAACATACTGCCAATAGATTGAAAACTGAAATTTCGTCTATGTTGATGTTCAAAGACTACAGATATTACAAAATTATGGTTTTCCTTTTCAACACCTTCTACCCATCAGACTCTCAAACATCCTACTATGAATGATTCCAGTTCCTGTTACACATAGTCATCCAGACGAAGCTAACTCAGGCATCTATATGATGTACCTGATATTGCTTTCAGCTAACAATTACAATTCACTTTCTTTTTCTTTAATAGATAAACAGATTATTCTCATGACCTTCATCATCTCTACACGAAAATAGACATTTAAATAAGGAGCAAAAGTTAGGAAGTTTCATTTTTAATAAGGTTTATTATGTGCCTACGATGTATGTCATTGCATACTTACATCCATCAGCTAAATGCACTAGTGCGTCAAGATACCAGGGAAACAATTATTGATCAACCAGAAAGTATCTACTTCATAAGTGGTTCATGTGCAAGAAATACGTTGATTATCAATCTATGATAATGAACCAAGGTATTTTATGTTTCCCTTCAGCAAGACTTTAAACACATATCAAAAGCATTTGGTGATGGAAAATAATACAAGCAAATGCAAAAATCTAACGATGAAATGATTAAGTTACCTTTGAAGCTAGCTCCAACAGCATAAGCTTTGGACATTATTACTTCTGACATGTCAGCACCATCAAACTTGGCATCAGACATAAGTGCAGCTGCAAGTGACTTCCCCTTCAGATTGGACTTGTCATTTGTATAATCACAAAATCGAAGATCTATTGGCTTGTCATAAACACCATTTGCTTGGCCAATTGTGTTTCCCACAAATGCTCGCTCACATCGATTAGGCTCCGTTGATAATGGGGGCAGCCTCTGCAAGTTAACCATCACATTTTGAATGTTGTAAAGGCATGTAAATTACAAGTGCTATAGCCATAATGGTAGCATTATCACCTCAAAGATACATGTCCTTAGTATTCACAATAAAGTCATACCTGAAATTTACAAAAGGTGACATGAAAAGAAAACGAAAGCAAAAAAGGAAAAGAAAAGATAACCTTTGTCAAAGACGCAGAGAAAATTTTCAAAAGGGATAAGCATTTGACGAAGTGAAAATGGACAAATCTTTCTGGGGTAAGAATCAGTATCCTATCTCAGAAAAAAGGGACTAAAGATGCCTAAGGATCCCAAGACACAAAAGAAAGAAAGAAGAAGTGAATAAGTTTCTTCAATCAATTTGGATGCTATCACAACCATCCAACAAAGCATCCCTTTTCTGCATTGGACACCCATACTGATAAATAAATTGGCATTCTAAAGGAAAATAACAATCGTAGTATGACAAACAAGAACTTAAGAGAATAGGATTAAAATTGGAAGAGTAAGCTTGACAGAACACCTATTAAATTAGCAATAATTACCTGAAGGATAAGAAGATAAAAATCTAGAAAAACTAAAATATTATGATCCGGAAAGTGAAGCATAACTAACATTTTCAGCAATACGATTACCTAGAAAGAAAAAAAAACACTTTCCAATTTCCAATAATGTTATTATATAGAGAAACTAAAACATCAGTTCAATGTTTTCTAAAAGCGTTTCACAAGTTCTTTTGATTTATGAGGGATCGTGACTGAGCAAGGAGGATGGGGGAATGAGGATAATCAAATCCAAGCTAAAGCTTCCTGCTATTTCATTATTCATGAAATCACGTAGCCACTTTTAAATTCAAGGACTTCAAAAGCAGCTGATTATTTTCCTATAGATGATTGTGGCAGGGAGTTTTTTATAATTGTGTAGAAGTTTGCAGAAAGATCTCGCACTCTACCAATGAAGTCAGAGAAGAAAACCTATCAAATGTGTGCTTCGTGCTGTTGTTTCTTACGGAAAAAGTAAAGCAAAGATCAATACTACTCTACCATACTTACCTAGAATGACAAAATCATTTTCGCCAAACTTGCTAAAAGAACTTTACTACAATAAACCAGCTCCTTTCCCAAAAAATCATTAATTCCAAAGCTTTCATTCATCAACCTTTATGTAGGCAAATTGAGTTTTGAAACCAATGACCAATCTACTTCATCCATCAGAATAGAGCGGAGTACCTGATACAAACTGTTAATGATTCACAGAGGAGCCTAGAAAAGCATCTGCTTTGTACATATCTGGGAATCCATAGTATCTTAAGATGTTTTTTAGCATTATTAGGCTAAGTTTGGGATGGATAAGACTCTCCACTTCCGCGGAAAAGCTGTTTCTAAGATCTCATTCCCGTAATTCCAAATTGGGAGAACACAACCTACTATTGCACCAAGAGATAACCTGTAAATGTCTCAGCTGACAAAAAGTAAAACAGTGAACTTCAAAGGTGTGATAGTTACCTGACTAGCAGCAATTACAGGCGTTGCAGTAGTTATGGTCCAAGCAGCAAGAATCCCACATGTTACGCAGTTAAGTTCCTTTGAATGAAACAGGTTTACACTGGATTTATATCCATCCCTTGTAGCTACTCACAAAAATCAAAAAGTAACATTCCTTTATAGCAATTCTGAGCTCCAAAGTCCAAATTACAAATCCCATGGTAACCCATTGCAATTCATGGAAAAGGGTAAAGCTACAAAATCAAGTTGGTTGCCAAAAGCTGGAAATTTGATTCTTTCAGAAGGAACTAACATTAGAAGGGAATTTTTTTTTTTAAAAAAAAGAGAGAGACAGACAGAGACCAAGGAACTACGAAAAGAGAGTGGCATGATGATGTCTTACCAGAACAGCTGATTTTGAGACGTGTATTAGACTCGGAAATTAGGAAATGGCGACGTTTGAGAGATAAATAAGGATGAGAAAATGCGTTTCGCGCGAGTGGGAGAGACACTGTTGCCATTTCTTTGTGTGTATATACTTGATGTTCTTTCTATTTCGTTTCTATCACACTGATCATTTCCCAGGACTCGAGTGGGATACCATTATCCGTTGAGGATGGCCTTAGTCTTACACCGTACATACATAAAAAGAAAGAAGAAATAGAAATAGAAATTTTTTTCTTTCAATTTCTTATTTAAAATTAAAATCTAACATTTTTTAAATTTTAATTAGTTCATTCTAGCTTTCATTAAAGTTATAATAAAATAAATTTAAAAGAAAAAGGTATAAATATTCTATAACTCATTTCATTTTAACTTATTCTAAGAAAGAAGATATTAAATTAAAACCTCATTTTTTAAAATTTAAATTTTTATCCTTAATATTAGGGGTGACAATGGGCAAGTCTGTACTTTCTACTTGGGCATGGGACTGCCCGAAGCTTGGCTTAACCCTTTTTTTAATTAAAAATAAAAAAGTTATCTTACTCAAAATGACATCATTTTTTACAATTTTCGAGCTTTAAGTCAGGCTAAGCTTAAACCTAAGTTGTCTAGGCCTGGTTTTGTCCGAAGTTAAAAAAATTAAAGAAAAAAGCTCGAGCTTGATCCAAAGCTCGGTCAAATAGGGTTAGACTGAGTCAAACCTGAGCTTTATTTTCATCCCTACTTAAAAAATATGAAGTTTTCTAAATAAAAAAAAACCTTTACAGTAAGACATAATTTGGTACGGAGAAATCATCAAAATTTCGCTAGAACAGTCTGCAAGGTAAAAACTTGCCCTTGTTAGGATTTCAATAGCTTACGAAAAAAGAGAAGTAGTTGAGTTTAAAAGGACAAAAGGCTTTATACAAGTGAATATTTTTAGATTCTAAAATCAGGAAGCTTTAATGAGGACTCTGGAAGTCTAAATCAGTCAACTAATGAAGGCATCAATGGAGAGACCACGGGGCATATTGCTTAGTGATATAATATCTAACTTTAGGGAACTCATAATGGGGTTAACATGTAGGGAACTCATAATGGGGTTAACATGAAGGTTAAGGAGTTGACAAAAATGATAAAGGAAGAAGAAAGGTAAAAACATCAGTGTGGAAGTACCAAACAAGAGGAAATTAAGATGGAAGAAATCATTCCTCAAGAGGAGGAGTGTGAAGAAGTTCGAGATAAGAAGGATGGAGAGAAGGAAATTGTAAAAATAAAATTAGAGGAAGGAAACGCCAAAATCATCAAAGACATTATAATACAAAAGTTAGGTAACTTGGGGAGTTTAAATGTTTCTTGAAGAATTGGTGGTGTCTATATTAACAAGGCATTAGCAAATTTATGAGCAAGTATTAATCTAATGTCTTATACAATATTAAACAAAATTGGGGACACTTATATTTAATTGTTTCTTTACTTGAGTTTTCCATATTACCTTATAGATGCTTGTGTCCCAAACTGTATTTAAATCCAAGCGAGACAGTAAGATCTATGGCATATTTTGCCTTAGATTGTGTCTTAATAAAATTCTTTCCAATGGGATCCATAGACTAGGTATATGACCGTATCTTATAAAATTAAGGTCCAAAAGAATCCTTAATTTTTGTAACTACAACTATACAAGACTAGAAAATAGTTAATAAGCTTCCTAAAACCGCTTACTTCCCTAACAATAATGCTAAAACTAAAATGGATTTGTTATGTTTTTTAAAGACAAATAAAAAATTTTAATTAAAGGCCAAGAGGCTTACCAAGCAATACAAGGATATAGTTTTAAGGGATATGAATCTAAGTAGAGGACCAACTTCTAAACAGAAAAAAAAAACTACTATTAATGCCATGGAAGAGCTTAAGCTATTAGTTGCTTGGTTGGCAGTAAGTGACTTTTGTGCTACTACTACTAATGGTCCATATTACATATCTGTTATCTAATAACTAGGCAAATGCAAATATTACCGATAAGTAATATAATGGTGAGTAGGGGGTCAAATGCTACAATGAGAAAATGTAAATAAAAAGGCTAAAATTGTTAACTTATCTAAAGATAATAAATAGAAAGATGATTTTAAGAGTTTTGAATAAGGAAAAAAAAAAGACAAAACTAACTTATTTAGACAATAGTAAAGGAAATAATAAAGAAAAAAATGATTGAAAGAGAATGCAATCAAATATCTATATATAGATGAGTACTCCTAGTAACACTTTTGATTTCATTATTAAATTAACCTAAATTGGATATATTCTCTACATTGGCAAAACTTCCTAAACACTAAAATTTCACTTTTTTGGAGTTATAGCTATATATTATTTAGTTAGTTAACTCATATATCTATATTGCTAATTCCTCTGGCAGGACCATGTCTCCAAACCATGGATCTTACTATTTTATTGTAGATGGATACATGCCATCTAACACGAATATGTCTCCTAACCATGAATTTCACTATTTCTTCTTTAACATGCACAATCTCGTTTATGATGTGGCCTAGATTGTGTAACTTATTACACTTTCCTTCTAAGATATGGGCTAGCACAAACATATAGGCTAAACCATAACACTAGTTTCCAGTTAGTGGTTCATTCCCTTTTTCCTCTCTCTCTTTTTATTTCTTTCTCCAAACTTATAGTTTTCCTTTAGCCCTTTTTTGGTTCTCAATCTTTGCTTCTTGGGTTGCCTATTTCTTTTTTACTCTTAGGTTTCACCCTTCTTACATCTCTGTACCCTGTGCTTTCCCCAACTCTCTTCTTCTTGACTTCTTCCCTTTCTTGATCAATTCCTTTCAAAATTTTGTTATTTATTTAGTAACGAACTTATGTGAGAACTTTCCCTCCATCTTTCCTATTAAATTCCTTACCTTTTATGTAATATCTAGTTTTCGAAATATATGTAGGGTTCAACCCTAGATCATTTCACATAAGTAAGAGTATTGGGAGTTTATGAAAATGCATTGCATATACATGCATAAATTTATCATCCACACACGAATTATAATTTGTACACATTATAAGTTAGCATATGCACTTAACTGACATGTCCTAGGGTATGAAAGATGTTAAGTGAAAATTATGTGAATTGAATTGTTATGTCTTGAATTTTGGTTTGATTGAATTATCATTGGAAATTTGGAATTGATTATGATTAATTGAGAGATTACTAAATTAAAATGTACATTTGGACTAAGACAATTGTTGAGTGGTAGGATAATTTGATACATTAAAAATTAGGATGATTAAGCCTATAATTGAGTGACATTTGACTTAGTTAAATGAGTGACAAATGAACTAGTAATTAATTGACAAATGGACCAATTATTATTTGACATGTGGACCAATAATTAGGAGACATGTGAACTGATTAATTGGTGACTAATGGCAACATCTTAAGGAGATTAGTGGCAGCTTAATTAAGGAACAAGTGGTTAAAATTCCTTAAGACATATGCCTAGGTAAATTGGTGATACCTGGCATGTGATATAGCAAGTTTCTGCAACAGAGTTCTCCTGCTCCTTTCCTTTGTTTCCTTCAACGAAATTGCTCCTACGTTCTTCTCTATATTTTGCTTGAACCCTAGCTGAATTGCTGCACCAAAATCAGCCTTTTACCTTATACAAAATAGTCAAGAAACCAGCTGAATGATGCCCTCACTTTGCTGCCAAAAAATCAACCTATTTCATTTAGACTTTGTGATTAATCTTGCTTGCTTGGAGGGGTAGATTCTCTTGAAGTGTTGAGCTGAATTGAAAGCCTAAGAAGTAAGTAGAAATTTGATCTTGATAGCATGTTCAATAGTCTAAGAAATGACGCTTGAATTGGTATGAAATGAATGAGATGTTGATGATGAAATGTGTTGGAAATGTGTTGAATGAACTTGGAAGTTTTTCTATTTTCTTTTTGGTATATGAAAACCGTGGAGTATAGGACATTATGTGGATGAATTGGACTGGAATTTAATGTATAAATAAGGTGGATTTATGCTAAAGAAAGATGTTAAAAGAGTGTACTTAAATTGAGAAAGAATTACGACTATATGCATGATAATGTAAGATAGTTTTTTGTTTGATTTTTGATGCATGAAAGACATTGATTTGTGGGCTGTTAATTGAATAAGTTTGAGCTAGAATTGAAGATGATATTGATAAGGAATTGGAGTATGATTCAGGCCTAATAGAGGTATAATTAATGAACTAAAAAAAAGATGTTTTAAGTTTGGTAAAAAAGTGTCAAATCTAGAAAAAAAGTGCAGGAAAAGGGAAGGTCACGATCGTGGCACCCATCCCACGATTGTGGACAGATGTAGTAGCCTCTGTCTTCTATCACAATCGTGGAGAGGTGGGCAATGGTTTTATATGGTAATGTTTGATTTTTGCAATGGTTGAACCAATTAAGGATAAGGTACTTAACTATAATGCATTTGGACTTGAATGGGGCTTAAAATGAACCTAATTTGATGTTGGAAAAGTTGGTTAAATATGTGATAAGTTTTAATTGATAATTGATGTTATACTTTGAAGAAAAGATTGTTTGTTATCGATGTGTCTAAGTTTGGAATAAAGGAGTCTTAAAGGAATAAATGTTCACATGAATACAAATGTAATCCAAAGGATATGAATAATGTCTTAGGAATGAATGAAAGAGAATTGGGGATTATGTGAATACTTGTAGTGTTAGAAAAGAGTTAGTAAATGTATGGTTAATGAATTGAGCATGATCAAGTGTATTTAAGGTATTAACTTAATTGCAAACTAGCTATGAACAAGCTATGATGTTTAAATGATCATGAATTGTGATTAAGGAAACATACCCGGGAAAATAATTGAGTATGCATTGAATATGGCATATATAAATGTGCATCATTGAATATGTATTTTTTTGATTACTTTAGTAATATGTATAAGTTATATGCATTTAGGCGCTTAAGTTGAACGCCATCAACAAGACATTGCTGGACCATCCAGGCAATAGCGTAAATTGGAGCGTACTGTGAGTAACCTAGATATTCTCACTAGGACTGACTTATCTCTGTTTAATTCCCAATTATTAAACTGTTAATGATCTGATTTTGAATATGATAATTCTGGACATTAATAGTCTGAGGAGTTTGATATTTGAGAATGTATTGGAAGTGTTATGTTTGCATCTGAATATCTGTATACTCAACTAACATTGAATGTTGGACTGAGGTTCGATGAACATGTGATTCTGTCTGTGCATTATGAATAAATGATATTGTTAGCATATTCTGTGATTGATGCATCACATTAATATGCATGATCAGATAAAGGCATTGTGACCAGAGTAGCCAGTCTGAAAGAGCTTTAAGCTTAGAAATCTATAATTTGCATGTAGAGCCTGACTCCGTAATTAATGAGCCCGATACCCACAATAGGTGTGGGACAGTATCTGTATCTATATCTGCATCTAGAAGGCACTCGGTCACAATAAATAATAACAAATATGAACTCTCACATGTGATATTTATGATTTGCATTATGTTTTAGGGTTTATTTTGTTATGTATTTAGTGTTAATTTGAGTGTCAAGTGTGTATTTAGGTTTTTATTGTGTTAGTTTATGTGTTTAAGTGTTTTTATGGGTTATTATGAGTCTTTGAGTTTAAATGTTATGTTTTTGAGGTACCTTGATGTGTTTGTTAGTATTTTAAGGTAAACGGTGAAGAACGGAGAAGTTTCGAAGAGTTTCAGGCTAAATATACAGCTTACGATTGTGACAGAAAGAGACGAGCCAGCAGGAGCTAGGCCACGATCATGACAATTTGGTCACGATCGTGATAGAGAGACCAGAACTAGGCCACGATTGTGACCTCACAATCGTGATAGAGAGACCAGAACTAGGCCACGATTGTGACACTTTGGTCACAATTGTGACTAAGATGCTTACCACGATCGTGACCTACATCGGACAGACAAGAAAACAACTAAGATATAAATAGAACATCAAAGAACATAAGAGCAACCTTTTTGCATCAGTTAATTCTGAAACCCTAGAGAGCATATCGAGAAATTTGAGGAAGGAGACGAAGTAAGAGAGACACGAAGAAGAAGCTTGATGCAAAGTACTTCTCGGAATAGGTGGTTTCCTGCCATCGCTGCCTCCAGTAATGCATTTCGACAGTATTTTTTGATTTTATTTCAATTTTATTGATGTATAGAATTGGGATAGTCATTGAGAATAGGTGTTTGTGAATGTTGATTTTGTGTCTAAACTCACCTTTGGGATTTTTATCTTTGAGATTAATGAAGTTTGATTTATTGTGTTTTCATTGAGTTATTTGTGATTCAATTTCTGTGCTTAATAAGTTGGTAATAAACTGAGAGGGTGAGCCGAGTGAATATCATCAAATTGGGCTAACGAGAGTTAGGTAGTTTGATAGATAAGAATTGAATCAAACCAGTAAAATCGTGTAACGAGAGATCGAGCATAGGTTTCTGGTAGATGATTGGATAATTTTAGAACTAATTTAGGTTTTGAGTTAATTGGAAATCGAGAGATTACAATTCCATAATTTAAATTAGGGATTAAAAATTAGGGTTAAAGATTATAACTCGAGAGAGACTAATCTACCCTAGGACTGTCTAGACTTAGTAATTCGGTGATTCCATAGTTGATTAGAATTTCATTAAATTCAGATGCCCCTTTCTCTCAATTGGTAACTTCTAGGTTGATTCTTGATTAGGTTATGCAAAATTGCTATCTTGTTTATATGGTCTGAATTAAATTATTGGTATTGATTGTTTGATTGGTTAAATTTATACATTAGTTGTTTATTTTGATTTATTGTGAAATTTAGTCAAGCCTTATATTTTAGGATTAAATTTCCCTCCTCGTAGGAACAATACCTTAGGTACTTACATGAATAACCCGTGCGCTTGCAGAAATATCGAGGTTATAAATATTAAAACTTAGCATACATAAACGCTTCGATCAATATGCATATGCATTTGTACATTTATGATTATTAATTATATGATCATGAATCCATTTATGAAATTGTAATGATAATGTGATATGCCATACTTGCGTAACTGTTGATAAAGAGATTGATTGGAACATGATTGATCGGAAAGAGTATATGAAATGTGTGACATTCAGTATGTCCTATTGAGATAAGAAATGTTGTGAATTTAGTTATATGTGAGCTATTTGTGTATTTGATGTAGGTGAGCCCATCGATGATAGTTAGCTCATTGAGTTCGCAAAACTCATCAAAATTCCAACGTGACTTTTGAGGTACAAGAGAGGAGACCTAGTCCCTAAGTTACTTTAAAAGAATATTTTGAGACTTAGAAATGACTCAAAGGTCTGTCAGCTGTCATCGGAAGAGTAGTGGACTGTTTTATGTAGGTTTCTAATGTCATGTAGAACTTTTGTATAAAGGATTGTAAACTTTTAAATTTTTTGGTAATGTAAATATTTGTTTAAATGAAAGTACTACTACAATGTAAATTTTGTTAATGAATGAAATGAGAAGTGAGTTTTTAAGTACTGTGTTATTCTATATGATGCCATATAAGAGAACATGACTGCTTTAACATGTCATTATCATAGGTTATGTACTTGAATGTCCTCTGGATGTTTGGGTATATACTCTATGATAGTGAGGTGTTACAATTTTGGTATCAGAGCATGGTTTGACATCCATAGGGACACATATAAGAACATTTAAACATGATATTTGGTAAGAGATTCATAGAGTGATCACAATTATTTTAGTTATAGGTCATTTTCCATAGGAGATCAAATTAGAGAGTTAGCTGATATAGAGTCTGTAGGAGCCAATAAAGAGTCTCTTGTACCTGAGTTTGCACAAATGCCTCCGAAAATCCCGGAGAGGAGGGAAAGGAGATATGATAAGCTTCGGAAGCAGAGGTCTGTAGACTTCTACGAAAGTATAAACCCTATTGAGGCAGAAGGATGGTTAGAGAGAACTGAAAGAGTGATTGATCAAATGGACTGTGAGTCAAATGAGCGATTTGATTATGCGGTCTCATTACTGCAAGGTCTAACATTCCAATGGTGGAAGACTGTTGCAGGCAGTACCATAGGCCTTATAATTTGACATGAGAAGATTTTTTAAAGGTGTTTAAAGAGAATTACATGCCAAAGATTTATCTGGACAAAAAGATGAAAGAATTTCTGGATCTAAAGCAAAGCAGTCTCATAGTGGCAGAGTATAAGATAATATTTAATGAAGATGGGGTATGCAACTGCCTTGATTCCTACTGAAGAGGATAAACGTAGGAGGTTTAAAGATGGGTTGAACATGGAAATCAGAACGAGGCTAACCATTTCTAATTTGGGTAGTTTTACGAAACTAAAAGCTGCCTTGATCAGAATTGAACAGTTGTTGAAGGATGTTCAGGGAGAGTACACATGGAAGTCTAGAGTGAAGAGGCAGGTTGAGTCTCAGGCTGATTCTAACAGAAGCTTCAGTAAACTCCAGAACAAATCATCTCGATTCTAAACTAGATCGAGACAATCAGGATTTAGACCGAGAGGTGGACTTGTTTAGACTTGTAGAGGTAGAGGACAAGTGCTTGAGATTAGCAGGAGCTTGTATTCGTTATGGCTATGTTGAGCGTCAGATCAGAGTGTTGGTTTATGCCCTTGCATCCAATTTATTTTAGTTGTAAATTTATTTGTATGACATTATTATTATTTAATAAAAGACATTTTTTATCTTTGTGTTTTTGTTAATTATTTAATTATTAATCATAAAAATAAAATTCATGGAATAATTATTATGCAATTAGAAATTATAATGCGATTATAATTATGAGATTCGAATTGCCTTTTCTATATTATTCTGAAAATATTCTTAGTTGTAGTTTCATCAAGACGGGGTATTGATGAGATGGTTAGACTAGCATATGTTTGTTTCTTTCTTATGAAGAAAGTAATTGATCTCATAGATTAACATGTGGAGACACTTAAACAAACATATGGGTGCTTATTAGATAATAAGTTCACTAAATTGACCCGACTATGAGAATCCCGAATGAAACATTACTTGTATGTCTGTGGATTATCTCATAATGATGGTTGTATAATTGATCCTCAGACTTGAGATTACTAACGTTATCTAGCGTGGAAATTACTGTATTTTGATGCTACTTATGAATCATCCTAAGATAATTCAGTCGCTAGTAATTGGATACAGTATGAATCATATGTAGATAGTTGAGTAAGTCAATATAAGATTCATTACTCTAAAGTAATTAGAGAAAATATTCTACTATTCTTGATTAGTAATGATTTATGGAATTCTCTGGCCAAAGTGAATTGACATTTGAAAAGGTGTTTTCAATTTTCAATTATAAATCAATTACTAATTAGCAAGAACGAACATGATTGGATGATAAGAGTGGACACTATATCCATACTCTGTCTAATTCGAATATTGAATGACAAAATGATTAAATTATACTTCATAGCCATGCATAGACAGGTTAAGTCAATCACTTTGACATTCCTGATATTTGGGTAATCATGACATGTTGCTAGATGTCAATCATGATTTATGATTATGAATTGTTTAATTGGAGAATTAAAGATAAATTAAAAGAAGTTTTAATTTATCTAATTCTAATTGTGAATTAGAATTATAATTTATAATCATTGTCAATTTATTAGGAACCTAATGAGTCACACATCAAAGAGCAATTTGTTTAAGAAAATCAATTTAATTAAGTTGGACTTAATTATAAAGTTTGAGAAACTTTGGGGATCAAATTTGAGATATTTGATTTTATTAAAATTAAATTAATTAGAATTAGAATTCGATTTTAATTATAATTAAAGAGATTTAATTTTAATAAAAGACTTTTATGATTTTTCTATAAATACGGAAAAGCTTTTAAAAGCTAGCACTTTTGTCTTTCCTCTCTCAAAGCAATTGAGAATAGCTCTGTGGATATCATCAGAGGCTGGACGCTTGAACAACTCGTGATTGATCACTTGGAAAAGATTTCGAAGATTTTTTCACAGGATAGTGAACAAGGTACGATTTCTAAATCGTTTATATTTTATTCAAGTTTATACAATTATCGGGATCCGCTTGGAATCCGTAAAAAAATTTTGTTTTCCACTGCGCCCGTGATTTGATCATGGTTGGATTCCAACAGATATGTCATATTGTGATGCGACCTACTTATCACTTGTAAACATTTGTCTCAGCTTCTTCCTCATCAGAACAAAACATTGAAGTGATAAAAAAATTAGTCACAAACCTTGTTATAATACGACAACATAAATTCTTATCATTGATAAATTCCTTTCACATCAAATTTAGTATTCATACATGATTATAGATAAACTTGGTCATTTTCTTTATTTTCTGCGCAAACTCAATGATAGGAAAATACCTACCATCTCTTATATTTTCCAACTTAAGATCGATACGTTGTGCAGCACAAGGAGTCCAATAAAAAGAATTATACCTATTTTGTAATTTTTTCTAATTGCTTTGTAAGCAGAATTATTGTCAGTAATGAACTGAACTATATTTTCTAGCCCAACTTCATTAAAAACCCGAAACAAAGTATCAGTATTTTTACCGAGGTCAGATGTATCAATAGGCTTCAAAAACATTATCTTCTTAGTTGAATAAACTAAAAAAATTGATAATGGGTTCATATCTTCTATTTGTCCAACCTTCACACATGAATGAACATTTATATGCTGCCCAAGTCATCATCTTTTATCCAAATAACTGTTTATTTAGTAAACAACTACTCAGAAGCTTACTTCTATAGTCATCAATTAAAGGGGTCTTATATCATAGATCGTAAAAGGCAATAACATCCACTATAGGTTGGTAATAATAAGACTGGGCAATGTTGAATGATACACCTACATCATACTACCATCTAGCCATTATCCTGTTCACATTACGAGCCGCTTTAGATTGAAAGGCTTTACGAATTGAAGGTTGAGCTTTAAAAATTGTTCATGGTGAAAAAATTAGACACGTCTTTTTCTTTTCATCATATCAGGTGCAAGATTCCCTTCTTGTTGAGTAGGAATACCAACACCTTCAAGATCCTCACTATCATCCTAACCATTGAAAAAAGAACTTTCACCACCAATTTTAAATTTTAGCTTTTTTCTTCTATCTTTTTTATCTTGATACTATTTAAGTAAAGTTTTCATTGACTTACTTTTTTTCAAGGCTAGAACTATGCTTCTAACTAAGTGCTTTTTTAATTTAGGGATTACCTCACTTTTCAAATGCTTTCTTTATAGCATGGTGTCGTTATGTTCACAAAGAGGCGTTCCCTCCATCTCCAACTCTTCTTTTTTTATTAGATCTAGGAGAAGAAAACATTCAAATAGTGGTTAAATACAACCAGCATCTGAATTTTCAACTAAAACCGTGAGAAAAATCCCCACACAATACAATCAACCATAGTTTGGGAACAGAATTATACCACGGTCATATAGAGTTATAGTTAGGGGATGTGTGCGTGGTCAAATCTAAACCACATATTAGTGGAAAAAACAAGGTTAATATATCACGCAATTGGCCCTGGAAGGCTGGAACTGGAACAGAGAGCCAGAAGCTGACAAATAAAAAAGCCAGCATCACGGGCCATCTCCGTTCGCCAAGCTTCTGAAATGGAAGACCCCACATGTTTTCGTAAAATATGCTTCTTAGCTTTTTGGGGTCCGAAGTAGAGATGTTAAATTTGGCCAGCCTATTCGGCCTCACCCATTTTTAACTAAATTTATTAAGCCACGAGTCAGCCGGCTCAAGGTCAGACAGGCTCTGGCTTGGCCAACCTTTTCTTTTAAAATGATATTGTTTTGTAAAAAAAAAAGCCTTTATTTTAGAAGTGTTTTTTTAAAACAAATAATGTTATGACCTGACAGATTACGGATTGACCCATTCCGACTCGTCAGACTATAAGTTACCCTGATTGGAAGTCCTAATCTAACCCAAACTTAGCTAGACTCATTAATATCTTTAGTCTAAAAAGAGTCATATTGTATATAATCTTTCTTTTTTAATGTATAAAGAAACTATTTGACTTAAACCGATATGATCTTATAGTGACTAAAGAATAATTTTAGTAATTACTCAGCCATCCGCATAGCATACTCCTTGAAGTTAAACCATCCTTGTCGGTGCTTCAATTATATGTCACCCTACCCAATTTGTTTAGTACATGATACAGAAAGAAGCATTTGCAATGATGTTGATTGCATTGTTGCTATGGATAAATATATTTTAAGTCTTTTAATTTAAGATCATTTTTTATTTTAACCTCTTAATTACAATTATTATTCAGATAGCGAGTGGGGAACTAGGCTCTTTCGGCAGGCGCACCCTCCTTGAGGTGCCGTGTGAGGTTTGTGGTTTCGTGACCATATTGGCAACTTATACGATAATACTGATGTAACGTCAACTCTTATTTCACGTGTTTAATACCAATAAACGAGTCTTTAGCTGAATAGCTTGTTAAAGCAAAATCCACACAAGACGCCTGCCAAGCTCTCCTTTCCGAATCGGATGTTGTTGACCACTAATCTGTATGTGATCAATTTTGACGCACTAGATAAGTTCGCGAAGATCAGATGTCTACATCTGCTAACAACAGATAACGAACGTTTTGATACATAACTGAACAGTGAACGCTACATGCTGCGTTGAACAGGAGCAGTAAACACGATTTGGACTTGTTTCTGTTTGTATACATTAAAAACATAACGAGTTTTATGCATTTTATATTAAAATACGACGGATTCATAGGAAGTTGTCGGTTACAAATTAAAGTTTACTACATTGAAAATTATAATTTTTTTGTAATATTGTTTAATTACTATAAAACTTCTTCAATTCATAATTTTAAAACTGTCATATTAAAATTTCATTGTTTTGAACAAAATAATGTAATTTGAAAATATGATAAATAAACTGTGTAATAACTAATTAAATAATATTGTAAACGAGTAAATAATAAATTTTAAAATATAATAATTCAAATTACAACAATAAATAGATACATGCGAGTATTGAGCAATGTATCTTAACAAAAATTATTTCTAACGTACCTATAATAAATAAATTAATATAAATTATTCATACCTGATTTAATCATATTTTTAATTGATATTTTTTTATTGCACAACTTTAAACAATAAGTTAGGTTAAACTTACCTTACAAAATCCTACAACACGTTCGAATATCATAGCAATAACAACAAAAATACATTCAAATACCTTCCTAGATGCTTTATATTTGAAGGATCGCCGCTTAGCGCTATCACCAATAGAAAGAAGTTATAACGAGAATATTCATTCATTAAGGAGGAAATCATGCTGACGAAAGGAGGAAATCATGCTGATGAAAAACCTACCTGAGTAACTCTCTTCCCTTCCGTCCTTCACTTAAGAGAAGAAATCCCAGAGCAACGTGTGTTGAAAAGGAACAAAGTTATACCCTAATCGCTTAAAGGCATTGTAATAATGGATGAGAATCTATTAGTTGTGCTTGAGACATCCTTGGCGCGCTGCAAAATCCAGAAGAACTTCGGAAAGACACACTGATCGCCTCTATTGCCACTAATTCTGCCAACATTATCTCCCTCCCTCCCAAATCGAGTAATTTCTCAAAAGATTGTGAAAGATAGGGGTTGTTATACCCTAAGTGTTAAACGACTCTGATTCTATTATGTTATGTTATGTTGCCGTTTTGTTCACTAAGTGTAGTATATGTCCCAATTCGTTGCTATTTGTTTACTATTACTGTGTGTTTTAGTGTCCAAATGGTCTGTCCCACATGGGAGAGACCTCAGCTATAAATTTCTCATTTTTAATGAATTTTTTAAATTTAAAAAAAAACAATTTCACCCAATATGAATCCTGCTAATATACGAGATCTAGAAAGGTCTAATAATACGCAATCCATTCTTATTCTTAACTAATATACAAACTATTTCCAAACTATGATAAATGAATACCAATTTGTTATATTTTAGTTTGCGCACAATTGGTTGTAATAGTTCTTTTGATCGGAAAATAGATTATATGAGTTCACTTTTTACCTTATTTAAAAAACTAATAAGCATGATTATGATTAATTAACATAAGACAAATACAAAACAATCCCAATAATAATAAAAAGAGTAGAAAAAGAGAAATAAAATCAATTTATAATATTTGGGTTAAATAATCCTTATGACATCTTGCTTATCATGGATGAAGAATTTCTATAATCGTTTTACTTTGTCACAGGTGAATGACCCGCTAGTTTATTGACCATCGATTGACGCATCAACCATCTGACCGTTTAACTGATTAGTACACTACATTATATAACTTTTTAAATTTTGTTCGGTTAGTCTATCTAATCTAAACCCCAATAAAAATCATTTAAAATTTCAACTTTCGGTGTTTTTCATATATAAATTATACTTATTTAACCCAACAAAAAAAAAGACTCAATAAATTTTCACTTGAATATCTTTTAAAGTATTTAAGTTGTATATGTATTTTACTATTGATTATCTTTTATGTATTGTTTAATTATTTAAGTTGTATATGTATTTTACTATTGATTATCTTTTATGTATTGTTTAATTATATTACAATTAAACTATTAACGTTAACGTACCTAATGTCCAAGGCTACCCACTTTGCGAAGTTTTAAGGAGAAGGTCATAATATACACAGTTTTTCTCTTGTATTTTTACGAAGAGATTGTTTCTTTAACTTAAACATGTAACCTTATATTATAATTAAACTATTAATATCACGAAATAAAATTATTAATAAAATATATTTGTTATCATCAATCTCACTTGATTCAATAAATGTTCTATCTACATTTTATCTATTTCCATAATTATTTTGGTTATCATAGTTACTTGCTCGAGGGTTGATCGTATAAAGTCATGATATTATAATTACCTTGAAAATCATTGTAAAGAAGGTATAATTGTAGAGTTGTTGTATGGTTGTTAGACAAGGTTAGGTGTTATGATTGAAAGTCTAATAGGTGTTGGAAAGTGGGTTGGATCTGCTTTGATTGGTGAAGTGCGAATGAAGTATGTGTAATACTTGGAACCATATTATATTGGAACTAGAGATTATGTTGTAAATTGCAAAAAAAATGATAGTAGCTGTAGAAATGACCTTGCTGGACTCACATCGAGCAATTCAATGTGCTTAAGACCGCACCTGACGTCAGAAGACATGCACCTTTCATGTCTTAGATACCATATTAGGACACAACTTCTCATGGATTTATGCAAAACCACACATTAACCATACAATTAGAAACAGAGTTTTTAACTTGGATATTGTCGATAAAAAACATTTGTTTTTCATTACAATAAATGTTCCAAAAATCCTATTGGACAGTGAATTTTTAAAAAAAGGTGAAAGAGAGGACCTTAAAGATTGTACTATTCTAGAATTAGAATTCCAAGTTTTGGTTGCTGCTCACTAACCACTAACCAAGTATAAGCATCAAGCAAACACATAACAGTGTAGCTTTTCATCAAAGGTTTTGTGTCGATGATGACATAAATATTTATGATGGTTTGTCAATAATATGAAAATCTGAATAATTTTAGAAGACCAACAAGAGCCACCTCTGACCAACGTACGCATAGCCCTTCATGTTGTGTCGTGGATAAGAAGACGAACCTCTTACTTTTTCCCCCTTAAAATTCCCGGATGTACTCGTCTGTTTTCTTTCACTGGTTTCATGTCTGCTGTCCACTTGTAAATTATTCAAAGCATTAAATAGTGGGAAAGAGCCAATCTTTGGACTAGTTTTGAAAAGCCTGTGACTGTCCAGACGCTTTAAAGAGAAGCTGCTGCTAATTTACGTCCGCTTCTGGCTTCCCCTTCTGCTCCTTCTCTGCCATATTGTCTCTGAGATTTTTCAGCTTCTCCGGAATTCTTCGTTCCCCGTTACAGGACCCCTTGTCTTTCTCTTTTCACTTGTCACGATTAACGTAAATGTTCATTCAATGTCCCTGAGCTTTCACTACACGGGTTTTCGTGAATTGGCCGCATGAAATTTTAGAGCGAGTCCTTTTGGTGTTTTCTTTCTTTCTTTCTTTGCCTTGGAAGACAGACCTTTTTTTTGGTTCTTAATCCTGTTCTTTCGTCTTAATGTCCTGACGTCGTCTCCTCCCCCGCTACCTGTTGTTTCAGTTTTTGCCTTCTCTGCTTGTTATCGTGGCCTTTATTTTTCCTTTCTTTATATATCCATTCTTCTCTGTAACTTTCTGTATCTGGATTCATTTCCTATTACACGATCTCTTGTTTTACCTCGGATTTCAAATTCATCTGGTTGGTGTTCTTTGTAACCACGCGTTGTGTACTCGTGATTCGTCCTAGACTCCTAGTACGCGTATTGGCTTTGTGTTTTATCATCCATTCTCTTGTGTTCTCTGTTGGAGAAACAAAGAATATACTGAACTTGTCAAATTCAGGATAAGTCTGTATCCGCAAAAGTTTTCTTCTTACCTATCAATTTCACTCTTTCTTCCAAAATCTTCAACCAATACAGTGCCGAAGGCAAATCGGGCTTGGTTGGCTTGATGAGTTTTAAAGAAATGGAGAAGAAGACAGATGTAAGCTCTCCGGTTGGGGTGCTTGAAGATTACTTTAGAAGCGAAGATTCTGAAAATTGGTCGTCCAAGGAACCAACATCGGACATTGATACACAGAAAGATCCAAAACCCACTTCGCTTTGGCGTGGACTCGTCCAATTACTAAGAAGCAAATCAAAGAAATCAGTAGCTACGTCGCATCCGCTTAATGCTTTCAAGCTCTCTGTGAGAAGAAGTCGTAGTATGAGAGAAGCCTTTGGTATGATACCAAATCTTTTCCTGAACACCAATGGCGACAGTTTAAAGGCTCCCAGAAAGAGTTTTACTCTCCCAGAGCTGGAATCTGCAACTAACAATTTCAGCCAAGGTTTGTATTAATTCCTTGTTTCTTGCTTGATTGAAATTATCGACTAATTTCAATAATAGAACTCTAAAGGTATGATGGGAAGAGCTGAAGCAGAATGTAAAATCGTTTGTGTAGGAAATTTGATAGGAAAAGGTGGGTATGCTGAGGTTTATAGGGGATACCTGCAAAGTGGGAAGCTTGTAGCTGTAAAAAGGTTGACACGAGGAACAACAGATGAAAAAGTGGGGGATTTCCTATCTGAGGTGGGAATTATGGCCCATGTAACTCACCGTAATACAATTAAGTTGATCGGATATGGGATCGACGGAGGAATGCACATTGTTCTTGAATATCTGCCTCGTGGGAGCTTAGCTTCGCTGCTTTATGGTCGGTTTGTAGCTTTTTGTCTTTTCTTGAGATGGGAAGGTGTCTATTTCAATCAAATCCCATTTGTTTTAACTGACAAGTGTCCAGTTATACAGGTTCCAAAGAGACATTAAATTGGAGTATCAGGTATAAGATTGCTTTGGGGACTGCGCAGGGTTTACTGTATCTTCATGAAGGTTGCCAGAGAAGAATAATACACAGGGACATCAAGGCTGCAAATATCTTGCTTACTGAGGACTTTGAGCCTAAGGTATCCTTAATCATGCCAACCAAAGCTCTTCCTTTTAATAGATTAAACGTAAATTGCTACTTTTTTATTACTTTCTTGATAGATGTTATCCTCTTCTGTTCAATATGGCTCTGAGTCGGAGCAGATTCGTTACTTTTATCAGTAGATATTGACAGAGATTTGCCACAGATTTGTGATTTTGGGCTGGCGAAGTGGCTACCGGAGCATTGGACTCACCATACTGTTTCCAAATTTGAAGGCACATTCGGGTTTGTATAGCTACCTGGGACTAACCCGTTCTCTGTTTTTAAGTATCTGAGGTTAATCATTTAGTTCTCTCTGTCAGCTATCTTGCTCCTGAATACTTGATGCATGGAATAGTTGATCAAAAAACTGATGTTTTTGCCTTTGGAGTACTGCTACTGGAACTAGTCACCGGACGCCGAGCTCTGGATTATTCACAGCAAAGTCTTGTCTTGTGGGTATGATTAGTACAATAATACGATTACTCCTAAAAAAAAAAAAAGCTTACTAATGTCCTGTGGATTAGGCTCTAAATTCAGGTTTTGAACTTGTCAGGCAAAGCCCTTACTAAAGAAGAACGAGATTATGGAACTTGTTGATCCTACTCTCGCCAAGGACTACGATGCTCGGCAATTGAATCTTGTGCTGTTGACTGCTTCTTTATGCATACAACAGTCTTCCATCCGACGACCGCAAATGACTCAGGTACAGAAAAGAAACTTTGGTACCCAATTTCACAGCTTAGTTATTAGAGATGATGTTATGTGCAAGGAGGAGCTTGTTTTGAGCAGTGTGGTTGATTGCATTTGGATTTGGAACCTAATGACAGGTTACTGAGATTCTGAATGGCAATCTAAGTTCCTTGAAGACGATGAAGAAAAGCAAAATATCATTCTTCCGAAAAGCTTTAGAAGAAGACATGCTTCTTGCAGGACAATACAAATCACTCAAAACGAATTAAACTTGTATCAATTTCGCTGAAACTGATTGGTGGATTTGGATTCCAAGAGCAACCATCTAAGCTGCAGTTGCTCCGTGCAGCTGGCTGTTAGTAAACCGGTCTGGTAATCAACTCTGCGTTGGTTAAGCTAAACTCACAGTATGATGCAAGTGTCTAATTAAAAGTTAGCATAAAGGACATGGATGATACTCTGCCAATACATGCTGCAAAAAGTGGGAATGCAGATAAAAAAGGAAGAACTGGGTATATAAGTTTTTTTTAATTATATTCCACCACCATTACTCTTCGGGTGCACACCGGGTAAATAAGCTTTAGTAGCATGGTGTTCATCAAAGAGTGTATGTATATATATATACATGTATTCCTGTTACAGAAGAGTTTGGCAAGAGTATGTATTTTTCCAGCACACCACACCAGAATGAAGAAGTACATGAAAGAAGGAAGCTAAGGACAATGTTTTGGGCAATCCTATGGTGATTCGTCCACTGAAATGCCTAACTGCCTCCTCCCTCAACTGAATTACCAGTGGAAGCAATAGCTAGCTAGGAATTTGTATGAAAGCTCAGAGACGATTTATGTATCAGTATAAAATGTTGCAGACATTGTAAGGCCCTCACTGACTTATTAATTAATTAATATCATTGTTAATTTGATAATGAACATGAATCATCCTATGATTGAACGACCTTGGCCTATAACCAATGTTGTAATGAACTATCTTATACTTCTATTTGGGCCTGTTATCTGTCAGGGTGGTTGACTAAATCATCTCATATTAAAACGCCCATAAAATATTTTTAATTGCATAATAAATTGATATAAGATTTCAGTTTTAAAATAATTTTAAATATTAAATAGTGACTTAATTGTCAAGTTCCAGCCAATAGCAAATTGGAAATGAAAAGACGAGAAAAGAAAGCGAGAGAAAAGGAAAGAAAGGAAAGAACAGAAGATTTAAAAGCAAAGTAAACAAACAGTTGGAGAGAGAGAGAGAGATAGAGGGATGGAAACCAGAGAAAAGATAATTAAAAGGCCAAGTACAGAGAAAGAAAGTGCTGCCACTACACACAGCTACTCCATAGATAAGCTTCAGCTCTCTTCCCGATTCAAAACTAACTGAAACCGAACCTTCGGATTTCGGCCTCTTTCGGACTGCGATCGAGTGTCATTGGATGTTATATCCGATCGTCGACGGCGATCGGCGATGCTCGGAGGCCGATGCAGGAGGTGGCGGTTGCGCGGGTGGAGAAGAAGCCTCGTGTTGTAAGTCGCGGCCGGTTGTTTTTCTTCTTGTTGCTGTAGCTGTGGTTGATGGAAGTTTAGGAGAAGAAAGTTGATAAATGAAAAAAGGAAAGAGCAGAAATAACGGCTTGTTGCCGAATTCACTGAGGATTATATCTTCTTGCCTTAAAACCGTCTCCACTAATGCTACCACCACGGTTCGCTCTGCGAGTGCCTCCGTTGCTTCTTCAATTTCCACTTCTACTGAGGATCGTAAAGATCAGGTTCTTTTTCGTCATTTCTTTTTTCATTTTCTGAAGTTTTGGTTTGCCTCAAATTAGCTACCTAGGAGTTGGATTATAATGTGAGGTTAGTTTTCTTCCAGAGGCTTGAGTTGTGTGGTGAAAGAATGAATGGGAATATTTGCTTATGCTATCATTTATTTTATACATCAGTTACTCGTTGTTTCGAGTGCTAACCTGTGATTGTCCGGAAATCTTATAATTGCTCACCCTTTTGGGCTTTTTTGTCTAGTTTGAATGATGTTGGTCTGGCAACGAAATTGTCTCCGCTTGAGTGCTTGTTATGTTTTGCTTAGGTTTAAGAAGTTTGAACTAGCGCCTTAATATAGTAGAACGTTATTTCAAGTGAGAGCTTGTTAATCAGGCTTCTTAATTAGTCGACATTGGGGTAATCCTCTGCTACTGCTTACGAATTGGAAGCATTTTGTTCTGTTTTTATAGTTTTCATTTTTAGGAAAACATTCACATGCTAGTGCTACCTCTATGCAAACAAATTGTTGATTCTAATGTATTTTCTGAATCATGATCCTTTGTGTTTGTGGAACATGGGGGATTCTAGGTTGTGCTGTTTTTAATCTGCTTCTGCATTTTCATTGTTCTGTAAGTTTATGTTTATCTGGATCTAGATTTGAGAGTTTATTGGTGAACAGGTAACATGGGCTGGGTTTGACAAACTGGATTTAAGTCCATCTGTTTGGAAGCATGTTCTCCTACTTGGTTATCAGAATGGATTTCAAGTGCTTGATGTGGAGGATGCATCCAATTTCATGGAATTGGTTTCAAAGCGTGATGGTCCAGTTTCATTTTTACAGATGCAACCCCTCCCTTCTAAGTCTGATGGACATGAAGGATTCATATCTTTGCATCCTTTACTATTGGTTGTTGCAGGGGATGATACAAATGGCTTAAACTTTGATCAAAATCTTAGTCATCAAAGTGGATTGGGAAGAGATAGTAGTATTGACTCTCAGTTAGGAAGCATGGTTAATTCACCTACTTCTGTTCGATTTTACTCTCTTCGCTCACACTGTTATGTGCATGTCCTAAGATTCCGCTCAGCTGTGCTTTTGGTTAGATGCAGTCCTCACATTGTAGCTGTGGGTCTGGCGACTCAAGTAATTGACTGCTTGTACAGATACTTTACTTTCGTTGAATTACGTGCTCTATTTTTTGCGAGCTATACTATTTTGAAATTGAGTTCTACATGAAATGATTATTTTCTGGCTGGTATTATTGAACTTTGAATTTCACATTGCTCAAATATAATTATGGATTTCTCTCTCTTTCATAAATACTTTCTACCCTTTGCCTTCGTATTGAATTTTTAATTTTCAAATGGATGAATTTTCTGTTTTGGATTATCAGTATGACAGAAGTCTTATTTCTTAGCATTAAAAAACTTTGCTACATGCAGAACTGCTACATCTAGAAGATGAAAGTTTAATGTCTATCAGTTTGAAGATTATGGAATTACCATATATGCCATACTCATATTCTTAACATTTGATGACAGATATATTGCATTGATGCTGTCACACTTGAGAATAAATTCAGTGTTCTTACATATCCTGTTCCCCATTTGTCTGGGCAAGGAACAACTGGAGTAAATGTAGGTTATGGTCCAGTGACAGTGGGCCCTAGGTGGTTAGCTTATGCCTCAAATGGTCCATGTCTGTCAAACACTAGCCGCTTAAGTCCACAAAACTTTTCTTCTTCTCCAAGTGTGAGTCCATCAACATCACCTGGTGGCAGCAGTCTGGTAGCTCGTTACGCAGTGGAGTCTAGTAAGCAGTTGGCTGCTGGAATCATTAATCTGGGGGACATGGGATACAGAACTTTTTCAAAATATTGTCAAGAATTACTTCCTGACGGATCTAATTCCCCGGTGTCGTCAAGTTCTGGCTGGAAAGTTGGCAGACTTCCTGGAACGGACATGGATAATGCTGGGGTGGTAAGATTTCTCTTTTTAACTTTTCAAATCGTTAAAAGACTGCGTCACGTTAATCTGATTATAGCTGGTTGAGTTATTTACCGATCCTTTTTTCTTTGTCCCATGTTATTTACTTACTTATATGGGCACATTTTTAAAATAATTAAAAGTTGATAGTTACAATTCCGTATAGCATAGATGGTAGTGGTGATAATTTGATGACAGCACTTTATTTCATTCAAATGCTGGACCTTTGGCTTCATCCAAAGGTTTTGGTGGGATCTCATGATAAGAAGGTTTTGTATGTTCTGGATGAATTCATCGAATGCTGTATTGGTTTGCCTTATACTCTTCATACTTTGAATTGAATTTCTGACCAACTTAAAATTTTAACCTTTTAAATAAAAACCAATTTCTTGGCCTATATTTGTTCCAGTGATCTAATAATACCAATGGCCGTACAGTTCCATTTCATATTTTAGACAGAAGGCCCCCTTTTTTCAAACAAATTCAATGTTGAATGGATGTAAAAATACAGGAAATCCTCTAACAAATCCAAAATATGTTGTCTGGCACAGATTATGGATTAGAAGTTAATGTTTCCTAATTAAAATCACTCCAAATAAGCTTTTGGCCAAATGGTAATATATGTTAGTCTCTGGTTGTTTTTAAAAATTTTTCCGTTGAAGCGATTTTAGCAAGAAGATGTCAATACTCAAATATTTGTTATTATGCAGTTCTTGTCATTTTAGGCCTTCTTCTCCCTATCAAAAATTGTTATCTTTTTCTCATTCTATCTTGATTTATCGCTGGGAACAAATGGTCCATTGTAGGTTGTTGTCAAGGATTTTGTGTCCCGAGCTGTCATTTCCCAATTCAAGGCTCACACCAGTCCCATATCTGCACTATGTTTTGACCCCAGTGGAACACTTTTGGTTACAGCTTCAGTTTATGGGAATAACATCAATATATTCCGAATTATGCCATCTCGCATACAGAGTGGACGCAATGTTGAAAACTATGACTGGGATGCTTCCTATGTGCATCTTTATAGACTGCATCGTGGAATCACATCAGCTGTAAGCATGGAATTTAACTATTACCAGTTTTCTTCTTTAGCATTCTATATTTTTTATTCTGACTTTTGTACATGTTTTTATTTTATCTCATAGCTGATTCAGGACATATGCTTTAGTCACTACAGTCAGTGGATTGGCATTGTTTCATCTAAAGGAACCTGCCATGTTTTCGTATTATCTCCTTTTGGTGGTGATGCTGGATTCCAGTCATTTAATTCAACGGGTGAAGAGCCCTCTCTATTTCCAGTTCTATCTTCGCCGTGGTGGTCTACTTCATCTTACACAATCTCTCACTGTCCTTTGCCACCTTCACCTTCACCTCCACCTCCATCTCCAGTTTCACTTTCAGTTGTTAGCAGGATAAAGTACAGTAGTTTTGGATGGCTTAATATTGTTGGCAATGCCACTGGAAGTGCTACAGGAAAGGTTTTTGTCCCATCTGGAGCAGTTGCTGCCATGTTTCATAATTCTGTATCCCAAAACAATCTTCATGTTAATTCAAGGGTCAAAGCTTTAGAGTATTTGTTAGTTTACACCCCATCAGGTCATGTAGTTCAACATGAGCTTCTTCCTTCAGTTGGGCCAGAACCAGTTGAAGGTTCAAGAGTCCGGTCATCTTCATATGTGCATATTCAAGAGGATGACCTGAAGGTCAAAGTTGAACCTGTTCAATGGTGGGATGTGTGTAGAAGATCAGATTGGCCAGAAAGAGAGGAATGCATGTTTGGCAGTACAAATGGACATGAAGCAGCTGAAATAAATCAAGATTATTTAGGCTGTGAAGATAATCTCAGCATAGAATTCCTGGATGTCAATTATGATGTCAGTGAAAAGAAGACAGGAAAAGCTTGCTCTGTAAAGTCCCATGATGGATTCCATTACTATCTATCTAATGCAGAGGTACAGATTAGCTCCGGGAGGTTGCCAATATGGCAAAAATCTAAGGTACTTTCTCAAGGTGCAATTTATATTAGTTATATAATTTATGTGCTTTAGTTTTTTGACTGTGATTTATTTTCTTCATTGTTCTAGATAAGTTTCTATGTGATGGATTTGCCGTGGATTGACAGTGATGGTGATGGAGTACCAGAAATTGAAAAGGTTCCAGCCCATGAAATTGAAATAAAGCAGAAGCAGTTATTGCCAGTTTTTGATCATTCTCATAACCTCAAAACAGGCTTGCTTGACAGGTGACAAAAATGCCATCCTTCGAACTGCCGTGATCTGAGATTATTTGTTGTGAAATTTTAGAAATGAATAAGGTCTATTTTTACTGAAATTGAGGATAAATTTCTGGAATTGCTAATAAGTTACTGGAAACTTTTATTAAACTAAAATTTGGCTATTTGCTGCTTCATGATGTCCACAGATTATAATTGCCGGCCTTCACTTGAGTTTCTATTTTGTTTTATTTTTAGTAACATATAAAAGTGTTTTCCTACTGCTCGCTCTACTTGTTCCCTACCTCTTCAGATTGTACAAAACTCTAATTTAGTCAATTGTTTAACGAATAACATCATTGAATTCTTTTATTTCATGACCTAGGGGGTGGTCGAGTTGGTGGAGTGGGGGGCATAGGGCCCAAAGATCCTGTGTTTGAATCCCCCTACTTACACTCTCTCGATCGAGTCTGTCGTACAGGGCTTGCCTAGTGCGGAGTACCTAGTTGGCGTAATTTGCAGGCTATTGTGTCAATTCGGAGGTTTACCCAGTGCGTATCCAAAGGATAGCGGCTACGGGTTCCTCCGTTCAAAAGAAAAAAATTGCTATTTTGGTGAATCATTGGTTGCTAAATTTGGGTTTGGCATGGACAACCAATATTCTTACTTGTCTTTTTAGTGTTACGCATGCTGATTGCCTTTTGTGTATTATATCTAGGGGCATTTCGGGGATAAATTGTGCTCATTCATCATCGGAGCTGTTCCAAGCTGAAGGCAAGCCAACACAGGAAACTATTATTTGTCACTCAAAGCCAGCATCACTTAGCTCAACAGAAAGTTCAGAGTGTGGTAAGACAGACATTTGTCTATGAATTACTTTGTTCTGTTTGCTGATGATATAGTTCTGTCAGTTCCTTTATTTGATTTTACTTTAATTTTATTTGTACTCGTCACTTTTGCCCAAAAAGACCACCAAGAGAAACTTGTACCTGTTCTCCCATCTCTCCACAGTTCTTGGCACAGCTGGTCCTCAGTAGATATAGAATCCATCCTAATTATGCTCATCCTTTGGTTATTCCATATGAAAATTAGGGCCCAGTAAATAAAATTTTTTCTTTTGTTTCCTTCCGGTAGTTCCTCAGTACATCTTAATGCTTATCTACCTTATTCTGGTACTGTTCTTTCCTAAAATCTATAATTTGTTTATTAATAGGTTCATCAAGAAGAATTGAACATCTGCTTGATTTGGATCAAATAAATTGTGAGAAACCTTGCATACCAGCTTGCCAGACTATGAATGGCCACTACCAGGAAACAAAAGGGGTTATGGTTGTCGAGTCAAATACCTTGAATCAGAATTCATTCAGTTTCTTTTCTTCCCGACTTCAGCACCCAAAGAACATGAATGCTAACAATGCAAACTGTATCGAGATTGGGTTGCCAGGATCAGACAACTACTTGCCACCTGGTGGAAGAACTTTGCCTGGAGAATCTCCAATCTTGAACATACATAGCAATAATGGTGTCTCAATGTTAGTGGCTGATAACTGTGGAAGAGATGCCAATGTCCCAACGGTGGAACCAGAGAACCCTGTAAACCTTGGGCTTTATTTTAGGGAGGGCCACTGTAAGGCAGTGGACCTTGGTGGATGCCGCAAGTCGACTGAGGTTATATCTGATGATGTGGACGGCAGCATTAGCTATTGTGAGAAAGAAAAACCTGAAGAAGAGGGGGAAAGTAATGAGTTTCTTGGTGGTGTGTTTCCCTTCTCTGATGAAGGTAGAAATCTGATGAATACCTGTGCTAATAATTTTTCCCATTTAACTTAGTTGTTGGAATTCTTCTGATACCAATACTTGTGCATGCGTGAGTTTTTGGCAGTTTGATCTTCAACATTACAAATGAAACTGTAAACTTTTGGAGCTCACCACTCGTCAACATCAAAAGGGTGTGGGGCGCTGGATATATATTCGTGATGATTTAGAGCAAAGGACGACATAAGAAGGATGTCCACTGAGTGGAAAATGAAGTAGTGTTGCTGTTGTATGCCAACTTCTCTTCGGCTCTCTCTCTCTCTCTCTCAATCATGTGCATTTTGTAGATAGAAGAAGTTAACTGTGGGACAGCATGTGAAGTTTAAAAAACTAGAATGGACTCAGATTTGCATCCCATCCTGAAACTCTGTTAATCTGTCTGTCTGTACAGGTGAAGTCAACTGAACAAGTACTTTCCAAGTTGTATAACATTATTTGTCTGGTTTTCCGTGGTAAGGGAAAAGGAAAAAAGGAAAAGAAAAAAAATTGGAATATGAAACAGAGTTCATATTGTGCCATAGCTCCTGTGTAGTTGCTCGAATGTGTAATCTGTTTCTATATCTTATTTGCCATTTCCTTTTGATATCTTGCCTTTCGTTCAAATAAATGCGTAAGAAAGGCAGGTGGAATGGGAGCGGGACACCATATTCGATCGAAGGCTAAACTAATGCGTAGTTTTTTCTGTGCGTGCTGCTTAATGCGTACCTTAATGCAAAGAATTTGGAATGGTGAATGTTGAAATCAGTTGCCAGCTGACATAAAGGCTTGGTTTGGGGGAACAGTAGTAGTTGACAATTTGCTGAAATTAACCTGCTGAAATGATAAGTAATTATTTTCAATAAATACTTATGTGGTTGGAACTGCTATATTGGTAACTGCTGAAATGTAAAAATAGGTGTTTGGCAAGTGCAGTTGCTGAAAAGAAATAAAATGACTAAAAAGTCGATTGATTTAATAAACTATTAATTGTTGTATAAATAATTAAAAAATATATTATTAGTCATATAAATTTAAAATTATAA
>JAOQMS010000007.1:5251179-5269806 GCA_027563885.1 Erythroxylum longipes
AAATCAATTTAATTAAGTTGGACTTAATTATAAAGTTTGAGAAACTTTGGGGGATCAAATATGAGATATTTGATTTTATTAAATTTAATTAATTATAATTATAATTATAATTTGATTTTAATTATAATTAAAGAGATTTAATTATAGATTTTTCTATTTAAAGGGAAGAGCTTTTTAGAAGCTAACACTTTTGTCTTTTTCCTCTCAAATCAGTTGAGAATTGCTTTGTGGATACTATCAGAGGTTGTATACTTGAACAGCTCGTGATTGATCAATTGGAAAAAGTCTCAAAGATTTTTCAACCGGAAAACGAACAAGGTACGATTTCTAAATCACTTTTATTTTTTATTCAAGTTTATACAATTATCGGGATCAGCCCAACTTTAAAATTTTTGTTTTTTGCTACGCACGTGATTCGATCACGGTTGGATTCCAAGGTTGGTATCAGATTCCAACATTGTTATCACAGTTGTACTATCATGTGGTATGGGGACATTGCGTCGGGTCGTCCACTGTGACCCCTGACAACGACCTCAAGGATTAGGCTGGTGGAGCCTGTCGCGGTCTCGTTGGCGTGTGGTATCTCACATCAGATGTGTACTAGGGAGGTCTTGGCTTTATAAGTGGATAAATAACCCTCACCTATTAAACTAGTCTTTTGGGTTGAGGGCCCAGTCCATGACAGAGATTGTCCCGAGACATTGGGACCACAGTTTAGAATGAGAGAAGGAACAATGACTGAGATGGCAGCTCAGCATAGTAGAGCTATTGGGTCAATATAGAGAGGCAGAGGTCAATCAGTAGGGTTTAGTGTTAGGACTGAGGTACGGAGTAACTAGCTACAGTCTCAGGATAGGATCTATGCCATTACTAGACAGGAGGCACAAAACTCCCCAGATGTGGTAGCAGGTGTGTTGAATGTTTTTAATTTCGAAGTATTTGCATTGGTAGATCTAGGATCTACACATTCATTTATCACACTGCATCTGGCATCTAGAATGCATTGTGAGAGAGAGATGTTGAATTGTGGTTTAAAGGTGAGTACTTTAGTAGGAAGTACTACAGTGATTGGTGAAGTTTATGAAGGGTGTATAATCCGGGTTGATCAGGCACAATTAGAAACTGATTTGATTGTATTGTAGTTAAAGGAAATCGATGTTATTTTAAGCATGGATTGACTCACTGCTCATAGGGCTGTGATGAATTGCTATACTAAGGAAGTAGTTCTTGAATCCCCTAATCAGTTGAGAGTAGTATTTCGAGGAGTTATTCAAACATTGTCAGCCAGACCAATTTCATTCATGAGTGCTTTGAGAATGATCTGAGTTAGATGTGGGGCTTATCTGGCCCTTATAATTGATACCCAGAATGAACAAACCATTCAGGATATTCCTGTTTCCAGGGATTTCCTGGATGTATTTCCTGTAGAATTACCGGGTTTACCCCCAGAAAGGAAAGCAGAGTTTACCGTTGACCTTATTCCAGGTACTGCTCCTATATCAAATCCTCCATATAGAATGACACCTATGGAACTAATGGAACTAAAGACCCTGTTATAAGAGTTATTGGAAAAGGGTTTTATTAGACCTAGTATGTCACTTTGGGGAGTTCCGGTATTGTTTATAAAGAAAAAGGATAGGACTTTGAGATTGTGTATTGATTACAGATAGTTGAATCAGGTGACAGTGAAAAACAAGTATCCTTTACCGAGGATAGACGATTTGCTTGATTAGTTACATGAAGCTCAGGTGTTCATAAAGTTAGACTTGAGATCAGGGTACTATCAATTGAAGATAGCTATAATTGATGTACCGAAGAGTGCATTTAGAACGAGATATGGGCATTTTTGAGTTTTTGGTGATGCCGTTTGGGTTGACAAATGCCCCAGCAACTTTTATGGCTTTGATGAATGAGGTGTTCCAACATTATTTAGATCGTTTTGTGATTGCATTCATTGATAACATTTTGGTGTATTCGAACTGTAGAAAAAAAAATTAAGAGCATTTGAGATTGGTTTTACAGATACTGAGATAGAAGCAATTGTATGCCAAGTTCAGTAAGTGTGAATTTTGACTTGATCAAGTAGTGTTCTTGGGTCATATTATGTTTAAACAAGGCATACAGGTAGATCCAATGAAAATAAAAGAAGTGATGAGGTAGGAAGCTCCAAGAAATGTAACTGAAATCCGGGGTTTCCTTGGATTAGCTGGTTATTACAAAAGATTTATCGAGGGGTTGTCACTGATTTTAGCTCTTTGACAAAAATTTTAAGGAAGAATATGCCTTTCAGATGGAGTGATGATTGTCAAAAAAGTTTTGAGAAGCCAAAGCATCAGTTAACTATAGCACCGATGTTAACTATTCCATCTGGATCTGAAGATTATATGGTGTATAGTGATTGCTTCACACTAGGGGTTAGGATATGTACTGATGCAGTATGACAGAGTGATAGCATATGCTTCGAGATAGTTGAGGTCTCACGAGTTTAACTATCCAGTACATGATTTAGAACTTGTTGCAGTAATATTTGCTATGAAGATTTGGAGACACTATCTTTATGGAGAAACTTTTCATGTATTTACTGATCATAAAAGTTTGAAATACTTATTGAATTAGAAGAAGCTGAATATGAGTTAGAGCAGATGGATAGAATTGTTGAAGGACTATGATTGTACAATTGAGTATCACCCTGGTAAAGCTAATAATGTAGCTAATGCACTAAGTAGAAAATCTAATAACAACATGGCTCAAATATAGTTATCAAGGTTGCCTAACTTAGTGCAATTGAGAAAGTTGAATGTTGAGTTGAGTTTGGAGCAGAATAAGGCATTGATAGCTACATAGAAACACAGACCAATGTTGCATGAAAGAATAAGAAAGGCTTAGAGTAAAGATCCAGAATTGGTGAAGTTAATTGAGAAGTTGAAGGTGAATCCGAGTTCTGAATTTGAATTGAGAGATGATGCATTATGGTTGAAGCAGAGATTGTGTTCCTGATGTTGATGATTTGATAAAAGAGATACTAGAGGAAGCACACTTAACAGCTTATGCTATGCATCCTGGTACTACCAAGATGTATAACATGTTGAAGTAGCATTTCTGGTAGTCAGGAATGAAGAGATAAGTAGCTGAATATGTGGCCAAGTGTTTGACTTACCAACAGATTAAAGAAGAACATCAAGCTCAAGTTGGTAAGTTAAAGTCATTACCTATTCCGAAGTGGAAACGGGAGAGGATTACCATAGATTTCATAATGGGTATGCCAAGGGCTCCGATGCAACATGATGCTATATGGGCCATCGTTGATAGAATGACTAAGTCGGTTCATTTCTTGCCAGTGAGAGAGAATAACTCATTAGATTAGTTACCTCGGAGATATTTGAATGAGATAGTGAGGTTACATGGGGTTCCAGTGTCCATTGTTTCGGACAGGGTTCCTATATTTACCTCAAGATTTTGGGGTAGTTTACAAACAACATTGGGTATGAAGTTGAACTTTAGTATTGCATTTCATCCTCAGACAGACAGACAGAGTGAGAGAATGATTAAGACTATTGAACATATGCTTAGAGCTTGTATTTTGGAGTTTCAAGGTGCATGGGATCAGTATATGACTCTGATTGAATTTGCTTATAACAATTAGTATCACAATAGTATCGGTATGGCACTGTATGAGGCATTATATGACATGAAGTGTCGTTCGCCTTTATATGGGGATGAAGATGGTCTAAGGATTATTGAAGGACCAAAACTGATTCAAGACACTGTGGATAAGGTGAAACTGATTCGCAGTAGAATTAAAGCAGAACAAGATAGACAGAAGAGTTATACAGATCAGCACAGGAGAGACAAGGAATATCAAGTTGAAGATAAAGTATTTCTGAGAGTATCGCCTTGGCAAGGAGTGCTGAGGTTCGGTAAAAAGGGCAAGTTAATCCTTAGGGACATTGGTCCTTATGAAATCATTGAGAGAGTTAGACCATTTGCTTATAAGTTAGCCTTACTTGCTGAAATGATTCAGATTCACAATGAGTTTCATGTGAGTATGCTCAAGAAATATTGATATGATCATACACATGTGTTACCAGCTCAAGAAGTTGAAATTGCAAGTAATCTGAGTTATGTTGAAGAACTGGTAAAGATAATTGGCTATTAGAATAAGCAGTTGAGGAACTGAGTGGTTCCATTGGTGAAAATCCTTTGGAGAAATCATTCGAATGAGTAAGCCACATGAGAAATGGAGGAGCACATGAGGAATCAGTACCCTTAGCTATTTAATCATTCAGGAGAGAATTTCGAGGACAAAATTTCTTAAGGTGAGAGAATTGTAATATCCAGTTTTCGATAGGGTTCAAGCCTTTCACATAAGTAAGAGCATTGGGAATTTATGAAAATACATTGCATATACATGCATAACTTTAGCATTCACACACGAATTATAATTTGTATACATTACAAGTTAGCATATGCAATAAATTGATATATCCTGGGGTATGAAAGAAGTTAAGTGAAAATAATGTGAATTGAATTGTTATGTCTTGAATTCTAGTTTGATTGAATTATAATTGGTAATTTGGAATTGATTGCGATTAATTGAGAGATTATTGAATTAAATTGTACATCTGGACTAGGAAAATTGTTGAGTAGTAGGATAATTTGATAATGATAAATTAGGGTGATTATGCCTATAATTGAGTGACATTTGGTATAGTTAAATGAATGACAAATGAGTTAGAAATTAATTAACAAATGGACCAATTATTATGTAACATTTGGACCAATAATTAGGAGACATGTGGACTGATTAATTGCTGACTAATGGCAGCATCTTAAGGAGATTAGTGGTAGCTTAATTAAGGAACAAATGGTTAACATGCCTTAAGACACATGCTTAGGTAAATTGGTGACACCTAGTATGTGATGTAGTAAGTTTCTGCAGCAGAGTTTTGCTGCTCTTTCCTTTGTTTCCTTCATCGAAATTGCTACTACTTTCTTTTATGTATTTTTTCTTCAACCGAAATTGCTACTACTTTCTTCTATGTATTTTTTTTCAACCTTATCCGAATTGCTACACCAAAACTATCTTTTTACTTTATACAAAATAGTCAAAAAAGCAGCTAAATGATACCCTCACTTTGCTGCCAAAAAATCAACCTATTTCACTTAGAATTTGTGATTAATCTTACGTGCTTGGAGGGATAGATTCTCTTGAATTGTTGAGATGAAATGAAAGCCTAAGATGTAAGTAGACATTTGATCTTGATAGCACGTTTAGTAGTATAAGAATGATGCTTGAATTGGTATGAAATGAATGAGATATTGATGATGAAATGTGCTGGAAATGTGTTGAATGAACTTGGAAGTTTTTATTTTTTTGGTATATGAAAACCGTGGAGTATAGGGCATTATGTGGATGAATTAGACTGGAATTTAATGTATAAAGAAGGTGGATTTATGCTTAAGGAAGATGTTAAAAGAGTGTTCTTAAATTGAGAAAGAATTAGGACTATATGCATGATAATGTAAGATAATTTTTGGTTTGATTTTTGATGCATGAAAGACATTGATTTGTGGGCCATTAATTGAATAAGTTTGAGCTAGAATTGAAGATGATATTGATGAGGAATTGGAGTATGATTCAGGCCTAATATAGGTATAATTGATGAACTAAAAAGATGTTTTAACTTTAGTAACAAAGTGTCAAATCTGGAAAAAAATGTAGGAAAAGAGAAGGCCACGATCATGGCACCCATCCCACGATCGTGGACAGATGCAGTAGCTTTTGCCATGATCATGGGGAGGTGGGCAGTGGTTTTATATGGTAATGTTTGATTTGTGTAATGGTTGAACCAATTAAGGATAAGGTAATTATCTATGATGCATTTGGATTTGAACAAGGCTTAAAATGAACCTAATTTGATGTTGGAAAAGTTGGTTAAATGTGTGATAAGTTTTTTTTGATAATTGATGTTATACCTTAAAGAAAAGATCGTTTGTTATCAATGTGTCTAACTTTAGAATGAAGGAGTGTTAATGAAGATTTTTATATGAATACAAATGTATTCCAAAGGATATGAATAGTGTATTAAGAATGAATAAAAGAGAATTGAGAATTATGTGAATACTTGTAACGCTAGAAAAGAGTTAGTAAATGTATGGTTAATGAATTGAGCATGATCAAGTGTATTTAGGGTATTAACCTAATTGCAAACTAGCTATGAATAGGCTATGATGTTTGAAAGATCATGAATTGTGATTAAAGAAACATACCTGGGAAAGTCATTGAGCATGCATTGAATATGAAACATATAAATGTGTATGATTGAATATGTATTTGTTTAATTACTTTAGTAATGCGTACAATGTATGTGTAATTACACGCTCAAGTTGAACCCCATCAATAAGACATTGTTGGACTATCTAGGAAATAACGTAAATTGAAGCGTACTGTGAGTAACCTAGATGTTCTCACTAGGATTAACTTATCTCCGTTTAATTCCCAATATGATTGTGATAATTTCGGACAATAATAGTCCAAGGAGTTTGATATTTGTGAATATATTGGAAGTTATCTATTTGCATCTGAATTCTGAAAAATATATATATACTCAACTAATGTTGAATGCCGGACTAAGGTCTGATGAACATAAGATTCTGTTCGTGCATCATGAATAAATGATATTGTTAGCATATTCTGTGATTTAACGCATGACATTAATATGCATGATCAGATAAAGACGATGTGATTGAGGTAGCCAGTCTGAAAGAGCTTTAAGGTCAGAAATTCGTTATCTGCACATAGAGCCTGGCTCTATGATTAAAGAGCTCAGTACGCACAATGGCTACGGGCCAGTATCTGTATCTGTATCTGAAAAGTGCTCAGTCACAACAAATAATAATGAATGTGGAGTCTCATATGCATCTGCATTTGTACATTTATGATTATGAATTATATGATCATGAATCCATTTATGAAATTGTGATAATAATGTGATATACCATACTTGCGTAATTGTTGATAAAGAGATTGGTGGGAATATGATTGATTTGAAAGACTATAAGAAATGTGTGACATTTAGGATGTCCTACTGAGATAAGAAATGTTGTGAATTTGGTCATATGTGAGCTATTTGTGTATTTAATGTGAGTGAGCCCATCGATGATGGTTAGCTCATTGAGTTCACAAAACTCATCAAAATTGTAACGTGACTTTTCAGGTACGAGAGAGGAGACCCAGTCCCTAAGTTACTTTAGAAGAACGTTTTGGTCTTAGAAATGACTCAAAGGTCTGTCAGCTGACATCGGAAGAGTAGTGGACTGTTTTATGTAATTTTCTTATGTTATGTAGAACCTTTTTATAAAGGGCTGTAAACTTTCAAATGTTTTGGTAATATAAATATTTGTTCAAATGAAAGTCCTGCTACGATGTAAATTTTGTTAATGGATAAAATAAGAAGTTGAGTTTTTAAGTATTTTGTTATTTTGTATGATGCCACATAAGAGAACATGACTGCTCTAACATGCCATTATCATAGGTTATGTACTTGAATGTCCTCTAGATGTTCGGGTATATATTCTATGATAGTGGGGTGTTACATTTTAGGTAAGGGAATTGTCTTCTAGAGCTTATTCTCCTCTCCCTATTCTTGCCTTCTGACCTAACCTTATTTTTCCACCTCATTATTTAGTTTTTCGAATCTCCTTCTCCTCTAAGACCTTGTTACTTGACTTTACACTCTAAAATCTTCTTCATATGGCCAATCATAGCTTCTTTAGCTACTCTTGTTATAAGCTCACCTAACTCTCTCCTTATGGCTCTACCTATTCCTGACATCTTTAATTCAAGTTAATCTACCTCTACTTTCAAATTCTACCGCCATTCCTCCTAATACTACTAGTCCTCCCTTAAGATCCTAACGTTAGGTTGTGAGGAAAAATTTCCCTTTTAAAGGCATTAGGTTTATCACCCAGCCATTTAAACTTTAAAATAGTAGCTCCTCCTCTTACAGTGCTATAAGTTGGAGCTACTAAATGGTTTTCAACCTTGGTTGGATTTTTCATCAACAAGCTTCCAACTTTCCATACTATGACACATTAGGTCACCACATATTGGAAAAAAGTTGGAGTAATTCCCCATTAACGAAGATGATCTTTACCTCTTCATGTTTAATTCAAAAGACAATTTGTTAAATTTTTTATAATCAGGTCCCTGGAATGTCAATAATAAGCTAAGTTTTTATTGTTGTTGTTGTTGTAAAAATAGACCTAGTATAGACCTAGAAAGATTAAAATGAATTATGTTCTCATTTATATCACTTTTCATAATGTTCCATTAGAATATTTATCGATAATATGTCTAAGTTACCTAACTAGTTATATGAGGAAACCTCTATGCTTTGATCAAGAAACAACACAGATGAGGAGAATATATTATGCAATGATTTGTGTTTAAATGGAATTAGAAAAAAAAACTTATATAACATGATCCTTTTACTTAAGTTTAAAGAAGTAAATAATCTAATATCGGCATAAGTTTCAATCTCATACTAATGGAAACCATATTTAAGTCAATAATAGAAATTTAGAGGCCAACAAGTAAAACTTTCATAAAAGGAGAATATGCAAAACTAATAAAGAATGAAGAAGGAAAGGATATGTACCGATTCCACTCCTGCATCATATGGACATGTTTGAGGACAAGAAAATGCCAAAATTGATGGTGTATTAAAACCATCAATAATGGATAAAGTACAAGGCAATTTATTTGAAGAACATAGCTTCAGTACTAAAGAAGTAGCTCTAGGAGAGAAAACTATAATACTCCGGTAACTGCCCCATAAGAGCTTCCCTAATTATAGAAGGAAGGCACTTACTCCCTACTTAGGCTAGCACTTTGAAAATCGTGAATAATTCTAAGGAGATACAATCTTTTGTGAAAATAAGAAATGCAACAAATATGATTCAAACAAGAATTAGGGATGAATCTAGGGAAATAATGTTAAACCCCATTTATATTGCTCACTTTGGAAATACCCTAACTTGTTATCACTCCCCTATTTAGGTCCTTCAACTAGGCATCCACTAGATTAGGAACTCACCCTTCATATTTAATATTTACTTGATTAATATAGTTGGAGGAAGTAGTTGCAAAAGGTATAGCCATATAAATTTAGAGTTTTGATGTATATAAGTGTATAAGGAAAGTATAAAGAGTTAAGTAGAAACTCAGGCTTCTTAGTAATCAACACTACAACACTAGAAACTAAGTGATTCAGAACCTCAAGGATACTCTCTCTAAAATCTAAAATAAACATTATTTTAATATAAGGGATGAGGATATTAAAGTGAAGAAGGAAAAACTATCCAATTTCTCTTAGGCTCTAGAATTTCAAAATTCTCTTTTTAAGCAACAGTTGAGAATACAATAGTTAATTAAGGAAAATAGAAACACTTCTTTCTTATATAATGCAACATTTATTGGGAGAAAATAAAAAATCTCATCTTCAAAATATTTTGAAGGGAATTTGCACTAGAAGTATGAAGAGATGAAAGAAATAACCTTTCTAAAACACCCTAGGGAAAGTGGATATTGTCTACTTTTCTATATAGGTGATAAGTGCAAATTACATCATGTTTTAGGACATAGTTTAATATGTATTTAGCTATTAATTCAATCATTTAGTATGTGTTTATGTTAGAATTATGTTAGTTTGTTAATTATTTGTGCTTTAAGTGTTTTATAGGTTAGTACAAGTCTTTGACCTTAAATATTATGTTTTTGAGGTACCTTGATGTGTTGTTTGCATTTCAGGGTCAACATCAAAGAATGGAGAAGTTTTGGAGATATTTGGGCCGAAACAACGGTCCACGATCGTGACAGAAGCACCAGATTTGTCCCACAATCATGACCCGTGTCGGGCGGGACAAATGAGCAACCACTTCCAAACTTCGCATTTCGAGGGATTTTTTTGGACCTTTTGGATCCTGAAAAAATCCTAGTTCAACCCTAAATACAAAAGAACATAAATAGAACAAGAAGAAGATAGAGGAGCCTTTGCATTAGCCTTCTCTAGAGACCCTAGAGGCTGCCTCCATCATCCATTCTAATCTTATTTTCGGTTTAGTTTCAATTTTATTATTGTATAAAATTGGGATAGCTGTTGATGATAAGATTGTATGAATGTTGAGATTGTCTAAACTCATATTTGAGATATTTTATTTTTGATTTAATAAAATTTGAGTGATTGTGTTTTTATTGGATTAGTTGTGATTTAAATTCTGCACTTGCATAATTCGGTGATAAACTGAGAGAGTGAACTGAGTGAAAATCATTAAATTGGGCTAACAAGAGATAGATAATTTAATAGAACGATAATAAAATCAAATCGATAATTTATGCTACGAGAGATCTTGCATAGGATTCCTGGTAGTTTTTGGACAACTTAAGATCTAATTAGGGTTTTAGATAAATTGTTAATCAAGAGATTGTAATTCCCATAATCTGATTAGGGTGTATAATTAGGGTTAATAGTTATAACTTGAGAGAGGGTAATCAACCCTAGGACCGTCTAGAACCAGTAATCTAGTAGTTCATAATCAATTAGGTTAGCGTTAAAGATAGATAAAATTCTCCTTTCTCTTAATTAGTAGTTCTTTAGGTTAATTCTCGATTGGGTACTACGATTGCTATTCTGTTAATATTTTTGAATTGATTCTTAGTTCTGAATTGTCTGTTTGAATTAATTTCTTCCTTTAATTTTATTACTTTTGGATTATTGCGAATTGTTTTGAGCTTTAGATTTTAGGATTAGATTAACCCTCCTCGTGGGATGGATATCTTAACTACTACGTAAATGATCCGTACACTTGCAAAATATCGAAATTAAAATTTTAAAACTTATTCATATCAGAAACCTGGGATCAATAGGTTCTTAAGGACATCATTCTAACTGCTATTTCTAGAGAGCAATTTAGGGCCCTAAGTGCACCCTTCAGTAGAGATGACATCAAGAGGACTCTTTTCAGCCTCAACACCAATAGGTTTCCTAGGTCAAATGACCTAAATTCTTTATTCTTTAAAAAAACTTGGAATTTAGTTGGTGATCAAGTTCCAACTGCTATCTTGGAATTTTTCACCGTGAAAAATATATTAAAGGAGATCAACAAGAGCCTCGTAACTTTATCTCCGAAAGCTCCTAATCTCACCATACACCAATATAGCCCCAACTCCGACTACAATATAATTTACAAGATTATATCCAAACTCCAAGCATTGACGACAACCAATCCTCCAAATCATGATCATTCCTAACTAGAGTGCTTTATTTATGGTAGATTTACAGGAGAACATATTCTTACTAAAAAAGAGCTCTTTAAAATTATAATAATTGGAATAAAAGCAAGAACTATGCACATGTTCATTTCAATAAAACTTTTGATTTAGTAAGTATGAAATTTCTAATTAAATGCCTTAAAGCATTTGGTTTTCCCTGAGTATGCATTAATTATAACAGGCATTGCATCTATAAACATCCTTTGGCATCCCTATCAATAGAGAACTTACTCAAATCTTCAAGGGAGCCAAAGGATTAAGTTAAAGGGATCTTCTTTCTCATTAGTTATTCACTATTTGTGTTAAGGCCTTGACCAAATTGATTGAATATAAAATAGACCGTAATGAGAACTTCAGTTACCATCACAAGTTCAAAAGATTAAAGCTATTCAATCTCTATTTTATTGATGACTTGATCCTTTTTATAGCTTTAGCCTTAGCATAACCCTGCCTTAACTTGATTGAACATCCACTTCATTGATTCCAAATATTACATTATTTCTTTCTTTCCATATGTGCTAAGTGATCATTCCAAATGGTAACCTGAAGATCTTCCTGTCACCATTACTCTTGAAGTTTGCACTTTTTACCCAAGTTAGTGTATTCCTCCAACCTCTACTTGGGCGTTTTATTCCAAGGATGGCTAGTAGATGGTTCCACATAGCTGAGGAAAATGCACAGGAGAAGAATAGGTAGTCATGTTTCCTACTCAACTTTGCACAAAACATAGATAAGATCTTCAATATGGAACTTTAGTCTATCTCCAGTGTCTAATCATTCTCATACATTAAATAATGTATAAATCCTATCATAATAAAGAGGAATTTTTTACCATTAAAGAAAACATATCAACCTTCAAACAAACTTTTGAAATGATTTTAAATAAAGAGCATAAAAAAAAAATTGCATTTTGATCTTTGAAGAAATTGATAGGCTTTAAAATTTTATTTTAAGAAGTTTAGTTGACAGGTAAGGTGATTTGGGTGACCAATGTTAAGGCTTTGGATAAATTGATCAACTAGTGTGGTAAATATGGTTGACCATTTGGTTTTGAAAAATGTATCACAAGTTAATAACCTCATTTGTTGATCATTCGAGTACAATTATTAACTAATGTGTGGAATGTTCGACCAACGCTACTGTTCTAGTCATTGTAATGACTAGTTTTTGTTTATTTTGAGTATAAATAAACTATATATAAGTTATAAAAAGAAGGTTGGGCATACTTAAAGAGAATTTTTAAAAGCTTTCAGAGGTTAGAGACTGCATGTGTATATAACATAATGCTATTAGGCCTTCACTCATTGGTGTGAACAGGAAAAGAAGTTTTTAAGTTGTATAATTATTACAATTGAATTACTCGATTACACTTTTAAAGAGTTCGTCCTAACCTTGAATAAAATTTATAAAGGATTATTGTTCACTCATGGCAAAGTAAGATGAATGTAATTATACTACTTTACTCTTGACAAAGAAGAGGGTTGCTCTTCACCTATTAAAGGAAGAAGATATTGAATCCTCGAGTAGAATTTGGAGACTGAATATAAGTCAAGAGTTATTTCATTTGAACTAACTATAAATCGATTTTATCTCTCTTTACTCTCTTTTACAATTATTGTGTTTGTTATAAAATCATTAAATGAATGTCATGGCCATTCATTAGTTTAGAAACAGAGCAAAAACTGAACACATATTTATGAATAAGATAGAAAGTAAACACAAACAATTTACCTTCCTTTCTACCTTCGTTTCTTGTACCATCTAAAGACTAACACTTCTGACTTAATAAATTTATTTTAAAGAAATTGTTCAAGAGTTTTTAATAAATCTATAAAACTTGTCGTAGCATAAGCTGTTTCATCTTGTTTTGTTTAGAATAACAAGTTACAGTTACATCTTGCAGAAGCATCAATAAACTGCAGACATATAGAGGGGAGAAAAAATTCAACATCATTTGCCATATTTTACGAATCATTTGGTTTTATGTGATGCAATACAGTATAATAGACTAGTTAGACATATATCCCTATAATATCAAATCATTATTGTGACATCAATTTGAACTGTTGTTGTATTAGGGAGACAGAAGGAAACTTCTCATATACTATTAACAACAATTGAAACGGTTTAAGATTTATATAAGCATATTCAAAATAAAGGATATGAAACTACTCCAAAGATAACTACAAATAGTTGTGGGAGATGCAAGATCTAATGGAATAATATATGAGTTATATTTTTTAAATTTAGAAATATTTAGTCAAAGGAAACTTACGTGATCCTTCGCGATGGTTCTTTTGAAATTAATTTCCCTTGATCAAGCAGCATGTGAAGTAGGTTATTAGCCTCAGGAGTCCAATACATAGCTTTGTACCTCATCATGCGATAGACGACAAGGAAGAAACAGATAAAGGTTGCAGATCTGCAAGGCATATTCTGATATTTACATATCCTGAACACTTCGTACATGACTATGAAAGAATTGGCTATAAAACTAAAAGCAACTTGTCCAGAATTTCCCTTGAGAACATCCAGTTCCATCTACTCACGTTAGCCGAACATTTCATGGATTTGAAAATTCAAGCATGTATTACGAGGCACAATTGGTATTAGTTATCCAAAAAACTCTTTCATCATAAGTAAATCCCACCGTCCACCTGTTTCAACTACTTCTCCCTACTCTGCCTGAGCTCACTAATTTTTACAAAACTAATCATAGAAGAAAAGACCATGTGGTTGCTTTTTGAGAATCAGATTCAACTAAAATCCAATAGAAGCCCTCCATTCGAAGATGGGAACTGGGACGCCATACCTGAACAGTTTCTAACACGCAAATCCAGTAGCATAACATGGTCTTTTACAGTTTCAGCCTTTCTATAAGAAAAGATACAGCAACCAGTGTAGGTCAAAGATTGAAAAGTGCATGATTTCAAAAAACTCCTTCCACACCATGTATTAAGTGATTTCTTTTTCAAAATCATCAGTCCAAATAAATTACCAAACAAACGTAAGACAAGAAGCAATCAAACCATTGTTTCAATAATATTACTTCTTCTGCTTCCACATATAAAACAACAAATATCATGATTATTGCTACGCATTTGTGGAAACATAAGGAGACAAACCATGTATTTCCCATAATCATGCATCTTGATGAGAATTTTTTACCTCAGTATCCTTCAAAACTGCCAAAATATATCTGCCACTCTAACCTTCTCCTTCATGAACAGAAGCTGTAACTATCAGCAATCACTGCATCTTAAGTAATGCCAAGTAAACATTAGATGCAGAATCCAACAGCCATCAATCTAAACAGTATTACTTCTTGTGCTTTTGTTTAAGGATTTCAACATACGTAGAAATAACAAAAATCGTATGATTGCACTATCACGAGAGGAAAATCATGCAACAATCTGAAAATGCAATTTTGGTAGGAACCTTTTCCTTCAATATTCCCCAAACTACCAAATACATTTCTCTTTCAAAATCTAAGCTCCGCCTCTAATAACTATAGTAATCACTGTATGAGCATATGCCTCGATGAAATAGCAAGAAAACAGTAGATAGCGATCAACGCAACCATCGTTTGAAATGATAACACTGCTTTTGTTTGATATCATTGAAGAAATATGGCACACAAAAAGTGACAGAAACTGGTAAAAAACCCATAATATATAAATTCTGTATAACACTATAAAACAGAGCTATGTCACAAACCTGTTACCTTGGCATCCTCACAATGGCCAAGCACATTTCTGATTCAAACTCCAAGCTTCCCCTCGATCTATAGAACTCTGATTACCAGTAATCGCCGCAAGAGCATTTTCCATCGCTAAAGTGATGAAACCTCTTTCCATCTCTCACTACAATTTCTCTGCCAACTAGTTTAGACATATACTTGAATGCATTATGGCAATCACCACATATCCTTAGGTTCTTAAAAACCCTGACTGTGGCTTGTCGAGGAAGCTTCATTAGGCCAAAAGCAACTGCAAGCTTCTCACTGTGAGTAGACAAGGCTGATTCCTTCTGGTCAAACTCCATATCATGCAACACAAACTTTGTATCAGGCACATACCCTATTTTTCTCATTTCCTGGACCATATTCTGAAGATAGTCATAAACTAGTTGGACCTCAGGGTGCACAGCATCATCAACCAGGAAGACATGGACCTTACTATCAACCCCAATCCAACTACAACCAGGCTCCTTCTTAATCCCCCGATCCCTCATTAATTTGCGCACCTTGGCCACATCTTCCCATTGACCCACTACAGCATACATGTTTGACAACAATACATAAGTTCCATCATGTTGAGGTATCAATTGCAGGAGTCGGTCTGCAGCTTCAATTCCCAAATCGATATTCCCATGAATGCGACAGCCGGCAAGGAGAGCCTCCCATATTTGTACTCCAGGCTCAAGAGGCATTAATTTCATCACCTCCTTTGCCTCAGAGAATTTTCCAGCTCGACATAACAAATCAATCAGACGAGCATAATGATCTTCACCGGGGCTTATATTATAACACTTGTACATTATATCAAAATATCGACGCCCTTCGTTTACTAAACCTGCATGGCTACAAGCAGAGAGAACAGTGAGAAATGTAATACGATCAGGCAATATGCCAGCCTTCAACATCTGTTGAAAAAATTCAATCGCTTGAGCACCATGTCCATGTTGCCCAAGTGCAGCAATCATAGCATTCCATGATACAGAATCCACACAAGGCATTTTAAGGAAAAGGCTATGCGCATCATCAACAACGCCACATCTTGCATACATAGTTATCAATGCATTTCCCGCTGAAAGACTTGATTCAAAACCAAATCTGACAAGTTGGGCATGAAGCTGACGACCTTGCTCGAATGATCCAAGCACAGAACAAGAAGTAATTGCTCCCGCAAATGCATAATCACATGGTTTAAAACCAAGTAACTTCATCTGGTTGAACAACTTTAAACCCTCTTCTCCGCAACCACTATGTGCTAATCCTGATATCATCACAGTCCATGTCAAAAGGTTCTTCTTTGGCATGACCTCAAAAAAGTATTTGGCTTCATCAATACGCCCAACATTTACATAGCCTGATAGAATTGCATTCCATGAGACAAGGTCTCGCACAGTCATCCTATTAAATATTTCTTGAGCTTGTTCAATTTTACCACATCTCCAGTACAATGTGATCAAGGCATTATTAACAGGTAATGAAAATGCTGGTGTAGGTGTGACCACATTTTTTACAATATATGCGTGAACCTGCTTTCCAAAGTTGAAGAAACCAGCATTTGCACAATCACTAATCACGTTAGTGTAAGCGTACTCATCCAATTGAATTTCGGATGAAAGCATCTTTCTAAATACGTCCAGTGCTTCATGATATAGCCCATGATGCATGTAACCAGACATCATCGCATTCCACGCACCCCCGAATTTTTCATTCATCCCATCCAGTAACTCTTTCGCTGTAAGTAGATCATCATTCTTCACATACCCAGTAATCATTGTTGTCCACGATGGCTCATCTCTCTCAGGCATCTCCTCAAACAACTTCCTAGCAGCAACCATCAATGACGACGACAATTGCAGCGAGGTTGCACATTTTATGTAAACAGACAACAATGCATTTAACACTGTAGAAGTAAGTCCTGCTCCCGACTTCACCACTGCACAGTGAAATTGTTGGCACTGTTTTACATTTTCTATGACAAGCGCCAAAGCACTAAGAACACTAGAAAACGAATAATCATTAGCCCTAAAGCCATCCCTTCTCATATCACAGAACAGTTGAAATGCAGCATGACCATCGTCATTATGCGAATAGGCAGTGATCATTGCATTATAAAAAACCGTATCTCTCATACGAAACGCAGTCCCACCAAATATCTCTCCCGCAAGCTTCAGTTTCCCCGCTGCAGAATACGCAGCAATCATTGTGGTTCTCGCAATAACATCTGGTTCAGGGCATTCATCGAACAGGTACTGGGCATAGACAAGGTTGAACGATTTGCAGTAAAGGTCGACCAAACGATTGAATACATGCGCACGTGGCTTGAACCCAGAAGCTATCATGTGGGCATGTACAGAACGTGCCAAGGTGTAAGCACTGGGGCTTCGTGCGGAACACAAATGAAGTTGGACTGCGTAAAGGTTGGCCAGTGCACGGACAAAGTCTGGACTTTTCATGTTTAAAAGAATATGAGATGGGGAAGAAGAAATATATCAACGAGGAGGATCGTAATAAGGTTTTCATGGTTTAAATGAGAGAAATCTCCATTCCCAATAATTCCAATTCGAGATGGCTTTTAAGTTTACGTGAAAAATATCAAATTATGATTTAATCCTTTAAATACAATATTTGATGCTAGAACAAAGAGGACTAGGAGACACGACATTATCGTCTAGACCACAATACAATCAGCCGACTAGCAACGAGGAACACGGTTACTTAGCTCCTACTGGAGATAGGAGACAGGAGATAGGTCAGATCAAATGACTAAAGGTGAGCATTTCGACTTATATTCCACTTCAGTTCTAGATCCATAGCAAGTTCACATCCACCGTGGTTATTGTTAAAGAAGTTCAGTCTATCTTTGTATCCATCACAACAGTTGAGGTGGAGATTCTTGGCAACAATTTACTCTCTCTATGACACATTCCATGGCTGGAATATAAATTGAAGATTGAGAGGTCATTAAGGTTATTGTACCTAACTCCTAAGGCCTAATTGATAGTTATGTCCCAGGAACTTTGTTGAAATTGAAGGTAACACCAAAAAGCTCCAATGAAGATCAATATTTCGCACGGAGGAGGAGTGTGCATCTGTATGTTCCTGTTTGTTCAGGGTAGGTGGTCTGAACTATGATTTGATCCGGCATATTAACATTCATCTCCAAATAAAGTCAGAATATGGACATACTAAGTATAGGTTATTCATTGTGATATAACCAGCCTTCGTAATGGAGTTCCATACCTTATACATCAACCTGACAAGCTATACATGCCAAGTGGTCTAATTATAAAGCAACAAGTTTCGAGGCTTAAAAAAGCAATGTAAGCTTTTGTTCAAGCCCAAATCACAAGTTAAGTACATGAGGAGGCCGAAACATCCATAGAGGAACACCTAGGCACGCCCAAACTTGTGACTTTATTAGAAGAGGCGTTGAAAGAGGCGAGTACTTAAATTATTTATTATATCTTATTTTAGGCCCAAGAACTTATTTATGGGTTGTTCTTTTAGTTAGTAGCATGTGCTTTATTTGTCTGGGTTATTTTGAGACTTATTTGTTTTA
>JAOQMS010000007.1:5290655-5302273 GCA_027563885.1 Erythroxylum longipes
TCCTTTCTTTCTCTTCTTTTCTCTCCCATTCACGTTTTTCACTCTTCTAAGATAACAAGACTACAATTTCTTTTTCCAAATGTACCCTTAATGAGTCCCAAAAGTCCACTTTACCCTTCCTTATAAGCTTTGGCTCTTTTGGTACTTAAGTTACATGCCAAAAAAGCCCTCAAATTCATTCTTATGCATTTATCTCATAAACTATTATTCTTAATTTAACGAAAAAAATTTTCGGGGGCCAACAAGTTTGGTTAAATTAGTAAAGTCCATATGGGATATTTGAGGCATATTGAGTTTTTGCCAATTTGCTAGAGAGATAGCAAAAGAGTTAGTGGTACCAAGAAGAGAGATTAAAAATCTGACAACTTCTCTTTGAATTTATTGGGACCTCTATAGAAATATTCCATCAATAGAGGTGATTGGGTTTAGCTTGTTGTGATTTTACCTTACGAGGATTGTATTGAAAAAGAAACTAGTGCAATTGCCCCCATCTTTTTGCCAATTTGCTAGAGAGATAGCAAAAGAGCTAGTGGTACCAAGAAGAGAGATTAAAAATCTGACAACTTCTCTTTGAATTTCTTGGGACCTCTATAGAAATATTCCATCAATAGAGGTGATTGGGTATAGCTTGTTGTGATTTTACCTTGCGAGGATTGTATTGAAAAAGAAACTAGTGCAATTGTCCCCATCTTTGAGCCAGTTAAATCGAGCTCTCTGTTGAAGAAAAGAAGAGTGGTTTTTCATAACCTGTAAGTATTTAGAAAGAGTTGTTTTTTTTCCTTATCCTATAGTGTTAAATCAGATGGGAAAAAAACAAGCTTGTTTTGTATATTTTCAACATCAAGTCTAGTGGAATCTAACAGATGAACAATAGGTCCCTTTAATATATTAACCAGTTTGAGTTTAGCTTTGATAATTTTCAATTTTTGTATACAAGAAAATTGTCTTGTCCCTTCAAAAAAAAATTCTTCTCCTTTCCTACAAGCCTCATTGAAACTTGGTTCATTAACAAGGAAATTGTTAAACCTAAATAGATGACATTATGTAAGCTGTTAAAACATTTTCTCGACTGTGATTGGGGTCTGATCCAAAAATAGTAGGTCTTTAAAGGTAACGATGCTGTGAGAAAAATTGTGCAAACAAAGACCATTAACAAGTGCTTGGTCTAGTTTCTTTTTGATGAACCAATTAGAATTTTGTTTATTAGACCAGGTGTAAAGGTGTCCCACATGTTTGAGGTCTATCACGCTAATGTAGTTAACACAATCTTGAAAGTCTACTGAAAAGTTCTTGAGGTTATAATGACCTTGAGCTTTAAATGCATAAAGATTAAAATTAAAGTCTCCACAAATCAATCAAGGCTTAATGATGGAGCTGGTGATATGTATGAGGTTATTCCTTAAAATTCTTCTTTGAAACCCAAAATTACTTACATATATAAAGGATATATTGATGGCCATGTGTTACTTTAAGAAGGAGACATTTAGATATATGGCTTGTTTATTAGCTTCCACCATATCTGTTTTGATTTGATTAAATCTGTAGCACATAATAATTCTTCCATAGATATGGTGAGTGTGGTTAGTGAGCATTCTCCAGTTTGGCCCCAAAATATTTAATTTTTCAATATTCTCGACTCAGATTTTTGTTTCAAGAAGGGAAACTATGAGAGATATTTCTCTCATAACAAAATCTCATAAGGTTCAAATCTAGGAGGGAAAATTTATTCCCCTTACATTCCAAGTTATAATAGACATATTATAGAGAAGTAGTTTTGGAGCCTTTACACTTGTCCATCTGGGATTTCCTTTAGATTATGCTATAAAAAAGGTCATTAGAAATGGTTCTCGACATTTCTTTTTATGTATCTATTTGCTCATCTGGTGTTGTGCTTTTGGGAGAATCAGGTTCAACATTTATTTTGAAAGATTCAACTATTAAAGAATAGTTAGGAAGTGTCACACTTGAGTCAGAGTTTGGAAGCACTGTAGAGTTTGAGAGGCTAGAAGTAGTATCCATCTGAGGGTTGTGCGTAATTGTTCTATGTATTTGTTCATCACCCTCATCAATATTAGAGTTAACATTGGCTACCAAGTTTATCTCATAAAAGAAGAACATTTGTAAGTTCTTTAGTTTTTCAATGTTTATTTGCTTTTTAAGCTATTAATGGAAAGGTTGGTCGGAGATCAAAGAAGAAACCAACTATTGTAGATTTCCGTCTATTTACACCTTTCTTTAGGACTTTAACATCTACGCATACAATGAGCTTGCCATCCATATGTATAGGTGGTGTGAAGGATATGTTTGAAGTGAAAGAGTCACCAATGACTTGTTTCCATATCTTTGAGGTAATTGGTCCAGCAAGGTTTGGGATCAATGGGTTAGGGGGAGGTGGGGAGGAAGAGGATGGTGAAGTATTTGAGGGTAAAGGAGGAAAATCAGATAGGGTGGAAGGTGAGATGTCAGTCATTATAAGAGAGTAAGCTAATTTTGGTAACGTAGCAAAGATGCAAAAGTTGGTTCAAATTGTGTTGGTTAAGTAATGGTAAGAAAAGTAGGTGGGAAAATTTTTTATGGAAGAGAAAGACAGTGATATCACTGGTGACGTAAGACCAGAAGTTAAGATGCAGGTGGTGGTGGATAGGAGGAGTAAGCAGGAGGAGTAAGCAAGAGGAGAACAGGAAGATAGTTGAAGATGGTGAAGGGTGAAGGTAAAAGGATGAGGGGCTAAACAAAACTGCTCCTAGAAGAGGGAGGAGGCTCTCTCTCTGCATTTGAAACTCTAAAGTGATGAGGAGCTTGAGAATTTTGATGAGGAGCTTGAGAATTTTGAGTTACTACTCAAAGAATTGCTTATGTTGAAGAAGTGGCAAAGGAGTTTGAAGCTGAAAATGATTTATCAATTAGTTCGAAGGTGAGTACTAAATCCGTGATTATTTTTGACACTAATTCTTTACCTTTACCTAGAAGATTGGAGGAATTAAATGAGGAAGAAAAAGGTGAAGAGACATTCGAAATATTTCCATAGTGCTGGGACTCAGTAGAGATCAAGAGTTAGAAGATAGGGAAGAAGTTGTATGTGAATGATCATCGACTAAGACCCTATCCTGAACTACCTCACGTGGAGGAGGCTCAAATTGTAACACCCGATGATCACAATTTTTTCACGTGAGGAGAAAACATAGAGTCGAGTCAGTGATACTAAACAAATACACTTCTTGGGAGGTAACCTAAAGGAAGTTAATTTCTTTGTCTTTAAATTTTCGCATTTAGTTTTTATATGCATATATTTTTGAAGTTAGTTTCTTTCATTTTAATTTTTAAGTTTTCAATCAAAATAAAAGAAAGAATAAAACAAACATTTACTTGTTTCTATTGATTCTAGGATTATATAGTTATGAATAGAGAATGAACTGACTAGAGAATTTCATGGCAACTTGAGCATGTACTTATACTTTTGTGATTGGTTGATGTACATTATCTTTAGAAAGAGTAGTGATTGGTGGTAGACAAAGCTAGTGAGATTTTGAGCCTTATTCGGCTCACACATTTATATCAGTCTTATTGTCTTTTGATAATGTGTGACCTTCATGTTATGTACATCCTGATTTTGCCTTCAATTTTTATTCAAGACCAAATTTTTATCACATGCATTAACATGGAGATGATTATGCATTTTTTTTACTTTTCGAAACTACATTAGTCAAATAGCCTATCCTATTGACATGATTTCTCCCTTGTTAATCCCCTTTGAGCTTTATTTGCCTTTTCTTTGTGTACTAACTACATTAAATGCTTTAACCCTAACCAAATGTCCTTCCCAAGCCTTAAAGCTAGTAGAACATTTGTTGATTGTTTAGTTTGTGGATATACGAAAGTATTAGTGTGGGAGTGTATATATGTGTGTTGGACAATTTTATCATTTCCCATAATTTTAGACAACCATTAATTATATTTTTTGTTTTTTCAATAACTTATTGGTTAAGTTATGTAATTTGATCCAGATAAAGGTAATAAATTGACCCAAAAAATGATTTAAATCAATGGGTCAAATTCTGAGAGGAAAATGGATCCCAATTAGTGTAGATCGGACCTATATTAGGTCTATGATTGTGAAGCTCGATATGGAAGCTAGATATAAAGGTTAAGGACTCCTATAGTTGCTCGTATCATTCATAAGCATACGGATTCTCTGACCTATTAAGAGTGCTTACATTTTGAGAAAACTATAGAAAAGCCTTAACCACATGTTGATGAACGATTCCCATAAAGGTACTAACACATTGGAGCTCATTTTGGCCACAAAAATTAGTTTGGAGGTCAAGATGGAACTAAAATTAGGTATTATCCATTTCTTTCATTTTTAACCCTTTTATGAACGATCCGGGACACGTAATAAGGTTTATGCTACATGTAACAATGTCTGGGTTGGTTGAATGTTACTTTGTTTCACTAGCTTTAATAGCTTTCTTGCCACTTAATCTAAATATATCTCACCTTATCTTTACCCACATTACAACCTTGAAAAGTCCTTTGATCTATGATTTCACATGTGAACATCAGTGGTGGAGAAATGAAATGATATGCAAAGTTGGAGAATGGCATGATTATGAATGATATTGAACCTATCAACATATGTTGTTTAAATACAATTTCCAAGTCTACCATTGGATTGCTCGATTTTTAAAGGTATTGAATGTTGATTGATTATGAGTAAAAGCTTGGGATGTTAAGTTCTTGCTATGATTTTTGAAACTCATTCATCTTTGTTTATGATTATGTATTCTTGGTATATACGGGAATTAAGCAAATGTTTTGGGTCTTTGAGCTTAATTTTGATGTTTTGCCCGAGGAAGACCAAAAGCTAAGTGTGATTGAAATTGATATGTGCTTAATTGGAATTTACTCCATAACACTTAGTGATTATTACTATAAAAATGCTTAAGATACTCACTTTGGCTTATATGTGACTTGAGGCACAATTCGGAAGCAAAGAAGTTAAAATGAGTGGAAAGCAAGATATTTAGGTCATTTTTTGAAGATTAATATTCACTTGCCTTCGTGGAGTAAGAAGAAGCAAATTAAAGTAAGAAGAAAACTAATTTAGTCAAAAAGAAGACAACTAAGAAGCTGCCATACAAAACAACACAGTAGCTTGGAAGGAGGGAAGTAGGTGTAGAAGGCCAACACCAATACGGCGACATAATATGAGCAATACGACAACATAACATGAAAATAAATTAAAAGAAATCGTAAATTAATATACCCGAATAATAATAAAATGAATAAATAATTTACTAAATAATTATATAATTAAATAAAATTCATAAAAGGAGTAAGAAAAATTACCCAACAATTTAAATAAATTAATATAGAATAAAATGAACATGAAAATAAATTGAATTGGGCATTAAAACAAATAATCTACAAATGAAAGGAGAAGAGCCATGGGCGTGATTCTTAATTCTCATACCCGTGAGAAATACCAGCAAAAGTTACGAGTGTGAGAAAAATTTCTCATGGTCGTGACTGCCTATAAAAATCCAAAAGTCACGATCGTGCATAAATGATGAATAGTAAAGGAATTTGAGGTTAGCACGATCGCGGCTTTTAGTGAATAGTAACAGAGAATCAAGTTTGAGCACGATCGCGACTTTTTAGTCGCAAAACCAATTTCAAAACTTTATAACTTTCAATCCAAAAATCCAAAAATTAAAAACTTTATGTCGTTAGAAAGATAAGAAAAAGATCTACAACTTTCATGAAGAAATTTTATCAAAATTTTGCCTAGATCAATACAGTTTATTCCTTGAAGTTTCAGATCACATTTTTATTCCTTTTTCCTTTCTGCTATCTATATATACTACTATGCAATTTCCAAAAGACCCGATCCAACATTTAAATTCATACATACAAAACTCCCTTTTAAGCAATTTACTTAAAGGAAACCCATCAAAAGATCATCACACAGCCAATAAGTTCATTCCTAGCCACAATGACAACTTAACAAAAAAGAAAAATTTTGTACACATATATATCAAAGAATCTCTGTAACTTTTAACAAAAGAGAGTTGGTACACATCTTCATACTTGATACCAGAAGCCACATCAGTAGCTTAATACAACAATTACAATCTTAAATGCTCATGCATGATATGCTCCTAAATACTAAAAGATTCTAAACTTACTGGTCACAAAAGTTTGAAATTCTTGGAGTTTGCCAAACTTTGCAAGGGCTCAATAGTGATTTGCTTTCTCTTCACCTGAGGAATAGAAAATTTTGTGGGGTGAGCTAGGAAGCTCACTGGCTAATATGTTTATAGCCAGTGATAACAAACCACACTCATATCAAGCACATATATATATGTATATACATGTAGTGTTATTTTAATCTCAACAAATCACAACATTTACATTCAAATTTTGAGTGCTCTATATAAACATGAATACTTCATCCCACAATCAGATCATAAAATCAATTCATAATCAAATCATAAACTCAATTATGTTTTATACTCAACAGTTCAAGATCCAATGCACAAACATAATGGCTCGACAGAATCCCATAAAACGAAATGGCCTAATCGAAGTTTACACCATGAACGAAATAAGTCCATCTTTTGGAGCTTATATGCCACAAGCGGGCAGCCGAGAGAAGGCTTTAAGTCGACGTGCACGTGACGAACGAAATGGTATCTCTCTTGCCTACATAAGCAGATTTCTGATGCATACACATTTCATAACATATTCATACTTTCATGCTTTTTACTCATTTCTTCTTTTCATTCATACCAGATGCAGTAAAATCTTTCAAACATAACAAATTATCAAGTCATAACACATTTTTTCCACATTCACAATAATTCAAAGACAAGTATTTAAACACACAAACAAGTAAGAATTTCAGCCCATTATCATAACAACTATAAACATATTACCCAACTATTTACTCGATATTTCCAAGATCAAGTTTGTCTCTCCTCTTGTTCTTGCCTTCGATAATCTTGGTTTCCTAAAAACAAACATATTTTCATTTAATCATCGTACACGAATAAAGCTTCTATAAGTTTAAATATTCATGAATGTGCTTAAATTTAATCTATTCTTGATTTTTCTAACTAGAAGAACTAAGATCTAGTTAAGGTTTCTAAAAATCTAAGGAGAAGAATTTCGGTTCTCTACTTTTCTCTTCATTTTTAGCACATAACCTATCTTCTCTACTTCCTTCTTCTATTAGAGCAAGAGGAAAAGATAGGAAATACCTAAATTATTTTCAGCTGAACCCTTTTCTTTCTTCTTCTTTCTCCTTGCTCTTTCCTTCTTGTTTCTCCTTGCTTCGATTTTCACCTTCTCTCCTTCTAGTTCCTTCTATAACTTTCTCTCCTTTTCTTTCTTAACACTCATGACTCTCTTCTCTTATTGTCTTATTAATTTAAGACATATTTTTAACTTTCCTATCTTGCCCTTCCTTATATAATCTAATTCCTCTTAACTCCTTATATTAATTCTAACTCTTCCTTTTGGTCTATGCTACCACAGGAAAATAATAATAAGCCCAATTAAACTAAAAATTTTCTAATTCATGAATTCTACTTATATTCATGCTTGCTAATTTAGTAAAAATAAATTCTAAGGAAATTCGAGGTCCAACATTTAATTTCTCGAGTCATATTCTACCTCCATTCTAATCGTATAGTAGAAGTGTCAAAGAGATAATCCATACGAAAAATCTTTCTGTAGTGTGATGTATTCCAATTTTCCCACGAACTCTTGGTCGTAAAGATGCATTATGATGGAGAATTTCAAAGAGCTCATCTGGACCATCTCCCTCATCTTTTGGATCTAGATCATGTTTGGTCGATTCCATCTTATGTGAATCCTATATTAGTTGATAACTTTTACTAAAACATATTTTATATGTATTTCTAACTCTGCCACTAAATTCTTATAATCATTAATTAAAAGGGCCTTGAATCACTCAATAAGCCTTATAATAAATATAACTATAGTTTACTCTTAAATAATATAAGGTGACAATCACGTTTTCATTGTGTATTATATATTTTAACAAGGGATTTCATTTCAAGTAGCACTACGAGAAATTGTATTTTTAGTGAAAGAAAAAGTTGCCACTAAAAGCAATAATATTAGTCACTATTCTTAATGCATGTAATTATCATACATATAAAATATGCAATCAAATATGCTTCAAACATATCAAGCATATATTAATACTATGTAATTTCTCGTACCAATTTGATCAAATTGTCTTCATGAAACATCCATCCTTGTTTGGTTTTAGTTATTAATCTTCATAATCTAAAATAACATTTCTAGATCTTTCGATAACTACATTAGATTAAATCTATTGAGTTCTAATTGGATTAAATTCCTATTCCAAATACAAATTTAATTTGATTTGAAAAAAATTTCAAATTCAAATGAAAACTATTTTCAATTATCATGACTTTTTTTATCAAAATTTAAGCAAAAAATTTTCAATAAATTATGTTTCTTACTTATTATAATTTTGGAAAAACTCCTTTTTCTAAATTTTATTAGTAATTCATTATAATCCAATTACGAAATTTTTTCTAATAATGTAATTAGGAATTATTTTTCTTTAATTATAAAACTATTTTATAATATTAAAGAAAACTACTTCCAAAATTAAAAAAACATTTAATTTCGGTTAAGAAAGTCATTTACATTATTTATATAGAAACTGATTTCTTAATTAATTAGTCTCTATATAATGGGAGGGATAGACAAGAGAAAAAGTGGACAAGACGATGGGGCAACAAAAAGACAAGAGTCAAAGAAAGTGATACGTCTCATGTAAGCCCTTTATTATATTTCATTGATTTTTCATGTTGTTTTTACTAAAATTATTAAAATTTAATTCAGTACGATGTCATTTGTTTAATTCAATACAATGTCATTTTAAAGTTACGAATAGACAAAGACTAATTAAATATGAGAAGGAAATTATGTAATAGTTAAATATGTCAATATGAGAATGAGAATTGAAAAAAGTCAAATGACAAGAATAGCGATAGTGGCGTGGTTGGGTCCTGAAATTGATGAAATGACTGTTTCAGCAATACCATTAACCCTGCTGCTTTCATTCCTCTAATTGACTTGGGGCAGTAGTCAATTAGTAACAACAAGTCCTGACTACATTCGATTCAACAAAAAAAAAAAGTCCTGACTACATCTTTTCATATCTTACATCAACAGTCAAACGCTAGCAAATCTAATGCACATCAATATAGTTACACAAATGCACAGTGAAGATACTACTGATATAAGTAAATACGATACGAGATTCATCCGATTGACTTTATTTCTCTTTTTAATGTCGATGAGTTTGTCGTATGCACACCATGGGAAACTTAGGAAATGATCATGGTTCATACCCTCATTGTAGCGACCCCAGAAACTAGGATGATACGTGACATGATACCATGCTGATGCTTTTGCAAATAATTCGGACTCTAAACCGCTTCCATTTTCACTGAACCAGTGGTTTGCCTGATTCCTCAGCGACCTTACAGCAGACATGATTGAATCCAGGTCCCTTTTTCGATCAAAAGATTTCGACATCTTCAAGATGCATCCACTGAGTATTTCAGCTTCAGTTTTGATCCCGTAATAATCCATCAAGTTTGCCAACTGTTTATCATATTCAGTTTTGTGATCGAAGGCCTCATTGACATACTTCTCAAAACCATCTACTTCCATATCATGGTCATAGGAACGCCTTGCCGCTTCTTTATTGAAGGGTATTACGGGACTTGTTTGTGGTGCTATGTCCTTTACAGCACGAAAAAGCTTCCCAATCACATTTTCTGATACATAAGTGGGCTTATCAGGCTTTTCCATGAAATCTGGATATTCTTTGACACGAAGGTTTGGTGGAATCTTCGCGGGCACACCAGTTTTTGGGAAGTCTACAGCTATGGAAGATAGCTTTGCAAGCTCCACACAAGGTTTACTCAGTGCCTTGGAGCTCTCCTTATCTGCATAGACTGTGTGTGCATTACAAATGATCCCTAAGCTGTCGTTGAGTATGTAATCCGTGAAATACTCCTGGACTTCCTGCAAAATATCAGCCAAATAGATAAAAACATATATATATATATGTGTGTGTATGTGTGTGCGTGCGCGTGCGTGCGTGCGCTCGTGTGTATAGAAATAGATCCAAGTATAATTATATGCTTATAACCTAGACTTATCAGATACATACAGAGCATTATAAGAATTTTCAGGAGCAATTCCAGCACTCATAGCTATAATGTTTAAACAGCTTATAGACAAACGACATATATATATATATATATAGCTCTTCTAAACGGAAGTGGAAAATCCGGATGTTCAACCAGTACCAATATTAGATAATCAATCTCTCTCGGCATCCTTTTGAAGTTTATAATTAAGTAGTCATTAATCAGAGGATTTGTTTACCTTTCCCCTGTTAACAAAACATTGATTTAGATAGGAAGAAGAGCTAAGCTATGTGTATCTGGTATCCTAAATTGATCAATAATCCAGTAACCCTTTGTTATCTATATGACTGATTGGTAAGACCAATCAAACCTGTTATCTAAAAAGAAACTAACAGAAGGTGAAAATGAGGTCAAGGATATTCTGAAGGATACAAGGCTGTTGGGAAGTACCTTGATTGTGACATCATGTTCTAAAACGATACTTTGAGGTGCAGTATAATCCATAGGTCGACTCTGCATAGGAGGAATTAGTTCTCGGTCCCAACAGACAAAGTAGACATCCCCATCTAGATCACTTCCCGAACATTCATTTGTGTGAGGCCTGATTGATGATCGAAGTCTTTGTCGTCAACTTTGTAATTGTCCATTCATGATACAGAACAAATCTAAAATAATGATAATAATTGAAAACCAAGTATCGGAGTTATATTAAGATCGATTACCTCTTCCCTTTCTGTGGAAATACAACACAGTCCACCATGTGATGCAAAACTTTCACATTTACGGCCATCAAGATACGAATGTCTCCAGGGTGCAAGCAGGGATTTTTAGCAACTATTACTTTTCCGACATGTACATGATTATCTTGGCTCCCGGTGAACTGACTATTCCTTGCACGAGAGTATTGAATAAACACTTGTCCGTATTCAAGTGTCCCAGTTTCATCCAGACATCCCATCATACATCTTCCATCCGACAGAAATATTTTTGTTTTGGTCCTCATATCAAGTAACTTGGATGCACGGAATGTTTGCAGCATCATGGAAAGAAATGGCTCTGCATCTGGCTTATAACCACATGCAATCATTTCTTTCAGAATTTTTGCGTTCTCTCCTGGACCAAATATATCAAGTGCCTCCTGCGCCTTCAAGGGATCTGTCAAAATAGCATCCAATTGAGCTACAGCAACCCTTTGCTTCCTTTCGAAAACACTATCCTTCACTCCCCTGGTAGACAATAGGGTAATAAGTTGGCGATTCAGAGAGCAACGTTGATATTTACTCCAACCCAGAACATCTAGACTAGTGTTTTCTGATTTGTATTTGCACATGCTCTTTCTTAGTGATAGTTTTATGGAAGAAGTTGGATCAACGGCCACAACACCTTTGT
>JAOQMS010000007.1:5330590-5359175 GCA_027563885.1 Erythroxylum longipes
ATTTGATATATTTACCACCAGATGCTAAACCAGTTATTTGAAAATGAATTTTTTGAAGGGAAATTTAAACCTGATGATTCTGCTGATAAATATAAAGCTTGTTTGTTTACTAAAGGTTTTACTTAAAAACATAATGTTGATTATTTTGATACTTAATACACCTGTAACTAGAATTTCTTCAATTCATTTTGATTGCTTTATGTTCTATCCACAATTTATTTATTCATCAAATGAATGTCAAAATTGCATATCTAAATAGTGATTTAAATAAAGGAATTTACATGGTACAACCTGAAGCTTGTGTATTTCTTGGTTTAAAAGCAAAGGTTTTTGGATTGTGAAAATCTTTGTATGATATTAAAAAAGATTCTAAACAATGGCATGAAGAATTTAAATGAATTCTGTTAGGTGAAGGTTTCTCTTTTGTTGAAGTGGATAAATATGTGTATACTAAATTTATTGATGGAGAATGTGTGATCATTAGTTTATATATCGACGAATTGCTTATTTTTATTACTAGTATTAATGTTTTAGATATTAATAATAACTTTTTAGCTTTACATTTTGATAAGAAAGATATGGAGGAAGCAAGTGTTATTTTAGGTGTTAAAATGCTAAGGAATAATGTAAGGCCCCAACATAAACCCTAGAAGTATCATAGCATGTCTAGGGTGTATTAAGATGTGAACATAACGAATTAAGAGCATGTAACTATAGTAAGAGACATAATGGTACTTAATGTAAAAGACATGGGTAAATGGGTAATTTGTTCATTTCAACCTGGACATACATACTTAGAAGTGACATAAAGATGAGAATTAAATTAATTGATGAGATTATAGGCCAATGTAGGGATTAAAGGAAGAAGGAGGACCAATGTGCAAATTTCCTAAAGTCAATATATGAACTAATTGGATTAAATCATGAGTGAACATTAAGAATAAAGCATGTGTGTCCAATCAGAATTAAACATGTGTGTAAATCTTAAAAGTGCATGAAATGGGAACATGGAGAGGAGAGAGGGATGACATTTTAGGGTTTGAATTTCAAACTTTTCGTCTCTCATCTTCTCCACTTCATTTTCTTTATCTCATCATTTTGCATATAAGGAATGAAGCTAATCATAGGTGGAAATCAAGGTAAAATTTTAGGGTTTGCATTTCAAAATTTTCCTCTCTCATCTTGTTTCCACTTCATCTCATCATTTTGCATCCAAGGAATCAAGCTAATCATATGTGGAACTCAAGGTAAAAGTTAGTGGTTTCCTCTTCATCTTTATCTTTTATTGCTTTATTATTGAAGTATTGGAATTATAAGGTTGGAATTGGGATTGAGATATGTATTTTTGGCGTTTCTTGTTAGTGAGTCAACCAAAGCCAAAAAAAAAGGGAAGGAAAGGCATTAAAGGAACTACTAGGCCAATTTTAAAGTTTGGGGATACACTTAGTTTAATTTCTCTTTGTGTGCATGTGTGAATGGATAAAAAGATTCATTTGGTTTTGGAATGGTTATTAGGATGGTGTGTTGGTGTTATTTTCGTGTTGATCTTGCATAGAATTGGTTAAATAAGACAAGAGAGTATCGTGTAGTGGAATTGTGTCTTAAGTTTGTTTGAACTAATCACATTATTCGGGTCAGAACTCAGCTTACAAACCCCTAACTTGGGTGATTTCAATTGCATGTTAACATAGGACTAGAAATCTCTATAAGAGACTTTAACTTAATTATGGCTTTATGACATTGGAAATTGAGAACGAAATTGGTGACCTAATGTTGCCTCTTTTTTGGAGCAGCTTATGATTTTTAGTCTATATCTCATGATTTAGAAGTCCAAATGGCTTGACTTTTAATGCTTTGGAAACTAAAGACATGGGGAACAAATGTCCAGAAGAACTCAAAACATAATTCAAATGTTTTCTATATGGATATTACAAAACAAGTTGAGGTACAAATGAAGAGTTTCTGTCACAATCGTGACATGGGTATTATAATCGTGACCTAGTAGAAAACTCTTCTATCATGACGGTGACACTCCAGATATGATTGCGACCTTAGAGAAGGGTCTTCTGTCATGACCGTGACCTTGTTTTCCTTTTCAATTTTTACCACATCTTAGCTGAACCTTTTTGAATGTGTATGAAACTTTTCAAACACCTAGAATAAATGAAATATGACTTACCACATGTGAACTGGGTGATTAAATATTGAAATGAGGAATGAGGTTGTTCCTATAAGAATTTGGCTCAGGAGCACTCACAAATAATCAAGTACACACATGACCTATTAGCGCAAACACATGATGAATAGTAGATATGATAGGGGGTAACATTACTAATAAGAGCTATAACTTACAATATAGGATGTTGGTTCATATGAACTTAAAGTTTTACTAACAGTTATATGAGTTGTGATTTATTTGGCATCTAATTCATAGTCCATAGGACACCAGATTAGAATTATTACACTCTAATTTTTAATCTAGCAATATCTAATTATTCTTTATATATATTCTTTTGAAATAAGTAGGGGAATGTTGTGAAATTGGTTTTTTTATTTAAAAAGTCTATCTTATTTAGATAAACTCACATTTACTTATTCTAAACTTAGTTTATACTTATCCAGAAACATTTGTTTAACGTTAACTCAAATTCTATCTTAACATTATAAAAGTATAGTTTATCTTTTTGTTAACATTAGTGTCCAGATTTAGGTATCTTATCTTTATTTCCAAATTGATGTTTTGTGTATTTAAATATACATGTTGTGTTGTTTTAAAAATATAAAGTCTATCTTCTGTTGGATAATTCTTCTCTTACAAAATAAAACTCTATCCAATTTTTCCTGCATCCTCCGATATATGAAGAGCTTGTTGAATCTTGGAGAGTCACTGGCAGTATATACTTCTGAGGCAGAGTAAACTCTTAAGTACATTATTTTCTTTTACTCCTTAAGCCAAGATGTTTTTAAATTTTTTCCTATATTATTTCGTTTTCATAAGTTTAGCATAAAATGTAAGCAAGCGGTTCCTTTAGACTTGTCAGATAGATTTAGTAAATAAAAAGTTATTCATTTAATTATTACTTTATGAAATTACATAATTATTTTTATTATTATTGTAATTATTAAAACAAAATTATAAATGAACAAAAGAAAATTAAAAGCACGAGAGCTCATTGTTGTTTCACCATTATATGCTCCCACAAATATTACAACCCCAAAAGCTAGAAAAAGGTAGGTAATGTTGCTGCCTCTCCCAATCAGATTCACAGCTTGCTGCCGAAGTTATAGATTAATCTTCATGACGAAGGAGGACATAATGATAGGCTTTACTTTGGAAGATACCTTATAGCCTGCTTGCATGATACCGTGGGGTCAAATCATGGTACCATTTAAGTTTTTTCACTTTATCTATCTGTCCTTCTTTGTTTCAACAGTACTTGAAAAGCCACCCATCAACTTGTTCAATGATTTGGCTTTTTGTATACATGATGACTGAGTGGGTTTGATTGGACAATAAGATGGATTCGGTCTCTTGAACTGACCCAATTATAATTTGTTCTTTAAAAAATAAATATTACAAATTTTTATTGAATTAATATTGATTGCAAATTAGAAAATATTATTGAGGTAAAAAAAATCTTTTAATATGACAATCAAAAGGTTCCTTAATTGCCATCCTTCTTGAAGCCATAGCCTTCTCCTTCTTAGAGTAGTTTGTGTTCTACTTTCTTTATCCATCTTGTTCTGTTTTTTCATCAATGCCATTTACAGAAACATGTCTTCACCAAACTTGACCTTAGAAAATTTCTCTCCTATACCTTTCATTAGAAAATATAACAATCCACGTAGCCACCTTAACCCCCGCTATAAGGCCTGCGTGGAAGCCAACACTGGCGTTTGCAACAACTGATATGCATATAATCAAGCTTTCATTCGTTCATGATCTATGCGATCTTTACATGAAGCCATATGACTTGAGCAATTTACTACTTCCTCAACCCTGGCTAAACCTTTTTCAGTTACTTTATTACCTTACTTACTGTTATTGCTCAATATATAATGAGCTTGTCTGATTAATATTGTACTGAGAAGTAGATACCTTCTTATTAATGGACAAAAAAAAAAAAAGAGAAAAAGAGGAAGAGGACGAAAATTAGGATGCATGACTTCTAATGCTCAGGAAGATAGCAGTGGAGAAAGTAAAAGGCCAGCCATATTTATATACATGCGAGTTATATTTGAATCAATAAGGAAAAGAAAGTTCTTGCAGTGGTCGCTTACTGTTACCTTTCATTCTTGCAGTGGTCGCTTACTGTTACCTTTCAATAACACGACGACTATTTCTAAACTCACCAAAATCAAAATCCTTATTAGTGTGTTCATATAAATTTTCTCTTCGTCCTCTTCGTCTACTATTTGAATTCAACAGTTCCTCACCTCTGTCATTCATCCTGTGCCCAGCTCGATTATTAACTTGAAATCCTCTATTTTTGCCATGAGATCTGGGACTTTTTCTATCAAAACCATCATTTTGAACATTCCTTCTATCACCCATTTTATTATTGTATGTCTCCCTAACAAAGCCATAAGCATCACCACGATCTCTGAAATTGGCACCTCTTCCACTAGGTCCGCTGTTTTTTAGGGACTTGCTTCCCCAATAATCTAAGTCGGTTTCATCAGATTCTGAAGCAGAAAAGGAATCATCTTGCAAACGAGCACTTCTTTGAGAATTCACACTGCTGGAGTCCCAACTGTTTCCTTTTCCTCGGTTGGAGCCAAACTCCTCGCCAAAATCATCATCTACATCAGAATTGGCCTCAACTTCTCCATCTGACCCATAACTTAATCTCCTGGAAGGGGGCCTTGAACGTGTACCTTTATTTTTGTCCCTGATGCCTGAAATATGCCTAGCTTTAAAACTTTTATGGGTTGAAAACTCTTCATCTGAATCAATATCCAGTTTATCATCCTCGCTGTCTGAGAGTGATGATCTTCGAGTAGAGGATTTAGATGGTTTACCACGCAATAGGGGGTGATTACCAGAACGAGTATGCAAGCTATCATCTGAGCCTTCAAGATCTTCTACATCAGATACCTCCTCCTCAGGATAACTACTCCGAGAAGCCTTCCATGCAGGACTACTTTTAGTATCTAACTCATAACTGTCAACATCATCTTCATCTCCAAAATCATTAAAATGCATTGCTTGTCTGTCAATATTAGGTACAGAAGCATGAATCCTTGGTGTTTGATTATTTAAAGGAGACTTGTCACCCATTGTTGCAGAATCTGCATACTCAAAAGCTGCAACATCTGCCCCATCTGATTCATTATCATCGAAGTCAAAATTCCAAGCATTTGAAAATTCTGGCCTCCGGCTGGTTTTCTCCGACCTCCTCTTGGAATCATGCTGCATTTCTCCTATGCTATCGTCCATGAATGTATCAGATGGTCGCTTGCAATCACAATGGAAACATGACATGTTTCTTCTATAATTTAAGAAGTTACACCTGCCAGAACAATGAGAAAAAAATAAACACAACAATTATTTAGATGAGTTCTGTCAATAGATACCATAACCCATTTTACTTGCCAATAGGTTGCACAAAGTATTTTACTGTTAAACATGTTGAACAGTATCTAAAACAGATGATGATGTAGAATGTTTGATGTAAAGTAGAAGTTAAGATTGTCAAACTTACGCCGGGCATTCCCATTCACCTGGAAGCAACTGTCTTTTTGGCCGCTTGGCATCACATTGCAAGCACTTTGTGTTCTTTGCAAAATTCATGAAATCACACCTAGAAAGATACTCAGCTGTTAGTACACATAACCTACTAATCAAAGAAATTGCTAAAAAACCTAATAAAGAAAAGGTATTAGTTAATGCATCATTAAGCACAATATTAAAGCAATTTATTCTAAGGAAGTCTAAGATTCCAAGTACAGGTAGAAAGAGTCAGAGACAGACTACCAACTGACAACTTTATTCATAGTTCAATATGTATAAATTTATAACATACTTGGCACATAACCAATCCCCCTTTTTCATCTCAACATCATTGCGCCCAACTCGCTTCCTAGGAGGAGGAGGTGGCTGCTTCTCTTTTACTGGAGGTCTTCTAATCACTGGAGGTGGGAGATTTGGATCTATTGGAACTGCACTCAGCTTTACAACTTCATGAAGCAACTTACGTACTACAGTTTTTACAGTTTTTTGTTTCAAAACTGACTTATTTACAACCAATCCATTTGTGAAATCAAAACCATAGGTTAACAGAACCCGCATAAGGTCAATCGTTCGTGCCTCATCCTCTTTATTTGTCAGTAAAAATGCTCTATCACAGGAACTTCTCAAACTGCAGCTACTGCAAACCTGGAATGCATATAAGTAGTTGCCATCACAAGTAACTAAAACTATTTAAGAAAATGAAATGAAAGGCATGTGAAAGAAAGAAAGAAAATCAAGTTATAAATTTGTTATGTGATATAAAAGTATTGCAAAAGCTAGTTACATATTCACTTTTCTTTGAGAGGTTAGAGAAAACTGCATTTTGCTTAACTTCATATCAAGATAAAGCAAGAGTTTCAACTATATTTGTCATCTCAACCAATGGTTCTCTTGGAACTAAACACAATCACACAGTTAAATCAGCGGAACTTAGACTGATACACATTCCATAGTTCAGTGAGAGAAAAATGGTATTATATTAAAAGTTATAATATTAAAAGCCTACTGCAAAAGACACATAAAATTTCAGAAAGAACACAGCATTGGCAACTTAATACTTACATCCCCTTCATCCAGATGGGAATATTTCCTCAGAAGTTTAGCAGAGAAAACAACCTTCCTGTCTGCACTCGGGCATCCATATCCAACTAACATTTGAAGATCCTGTCGTGACAATGACCTGAAGTCAAAATCAGTCCGTTACATGTCAAGAAAACTAACGTTAACTGTGGGAATGTATTACCCTAAATGCATAAAATAGAGATCTGACAAGCTTTAGCCAACAATCGGTTGTTAAATACACAAAAACGAACTATTGTTATTAGCGACCAAATTGTCATTTAAAATTTTATGTAAGGTCATGAAAAAGTGAAATTAAGTGAAGGAAGAGTACGGGCATACTCTTAGTCTCATTGCTTGAAAGCAATAACTTTAGGTTCCCAAAAATTGCAAAAACTATTCTTGTAACATCACAACCCCAAAATCTGGCACAACTGAAATCTGAAACTAAAATACTGATGTCACATTCGCAAATAGCAGTAGAAATTGAAGAAAAAATAATCGGAAATCACAGCCACCTGAAAACCTCTACCCTACAAACGTAAGAAAGTAAGTAAAAAACTCCTACTCATCCCATTACTAAACTGAGGCAAACAAAGCAACCCAATTTCAATGCGCATAATTACAGATTTGTACTCTGAATGAATTAAATTAACAAACCTCAAGATGTCGAAGCGGTCTTTGCCAAAATTGAGGCAAGCGGTATGTACAGCTTTGAAATCCTTCAAATTAATCCCACCATCATCGTCGATGTTTGCAGTACCATCTATTACATTAAACCCTACATCGCGGACCATTTTGTCCTCATCTTTCCTTCTATGATCAAAGTAATTATGCTGCACCAATCTTTGCATCAACTCTATCCACTCAGGCCATGGGTGCACAACCTCTATTTCCTTCTTATTCGTCATCGACTCATTCAAATTAACGCCAATATCAACTCTAGTACCATCTCTGGTCCGTGATTCCAATTTAGCATTTTGAGCGCCAACCCGCTCTTGGTTCTGGGAACGGATACATTCTGAGTCCACCTTTTGCTGTTGTTGTTGCGATTGTTGGGTGTCTTTGGACTGGCGCCAAGCGCGAATCCGTTGGAGGCTTTCGTGTTTCTCAACACGCTCACGCTCAATGGCTTCGATTTGATCGAAAACAAAACTCATTCGAGCAGAGAGAGAGGAGGGACTTGGTGGGTCAGAGGAAGAGTTGACGGTCGAGTAGGGTTTAAGATAAAAGAAGGGAAATGGAGGTTTAGGATTATGGAAGGCAAGAGTTAGGCGCCTCAAGAGAATGAGGGAGAATGGCTTTTGAGCCATTGGAGAGGTATAGAGCAAGTGTTAGAGCAAAATCCTAAGTATAGGAAACAGTAGACAGGATGTTTGGAGGTAGAAACAGAGACGAGGCCTTAAACCCTTGTGGCTAGGGCCAATGTCTGGTTGATGCGAGAACGGAAAAGTTGAGAAAAAAATGGTTTGGCGATCTTTAATTCACAAATTGGAATAATTTAAGTGAATAAATTATTATTTTTTGGGATAGTATTTAGTTATTTACTAATTATCATACTCTAAATCTTTAAAAAAAAAAGCAAAGTATAAAAATCTTTTTAACTTTCAAGAATAGAGTGATATTAGAAATAATAATAGAATTTTACTAAAAATTTAGAGAGGTAAATCGTATATTTGATTATATTTGAAATTATTATTTCCTTATTATAATTATATCATAATCTAGTAAATTAAAAATATCACATCATAGAAACAAAATTGGTAACTCAATTATGAATAGTAAAAAATATTTTTATTAAAATTTAGTAAGTATTAATATTATTTTGAAAACGTTAAAGTGTAACATAATATTATAAATAAATATAAAACCTATTTAAATCCTTTAGAAAATATTAACCTAATTTGAACCTTTTGATCTACGTTATTAGGAATAGCATGCTTTATACAAGTTAAATTAGGCCTGGGCGAGCTGTGCTTTGTACAAGTTAAATTAGGCTTAGCCCAGCTTGGCTTATAGCCAACAAATTAAGCACAGATTAACCTAATCTCAGGCCATGCCTGAGGCTCGAGAACTAAAAGAAAGTCAAGTCTTAGGTTAGCCTCAAAGGCAAAACGACGAAGGCAGGTTTTAGGTCAACCTCAAGGGTAAAGCAACGTTGTTTCGTCCTTTGTTTCTCACAATATAAAATAACATCGTTTTGCTTTTGCCCTCTGTTTCTCACAATATAAAACATCGTTTTGCTTTATGCTTATTTCTCTTCTTCTTCACTTGTCACTTCTCCCCATTCTCTCTCAATCTCTCGCCACCGTTTTCACTTGCCAACCTTCATTTTCAATCGTCACCCCTTCGTCACACCAGTCACCAGTTGCCACCTAACTTACCTCTTCCCTCTCCAGACATAATCGTCCTTTCTCCTTGCTACCCCTCCAGCCTTCTCTTCGTTTTGCAGCTTCGCTGCCCCGCTTCCCAGTCGCCTTCGTCGTCGTGTTTTTTAACTTATTTTGGCCACTCACCCAACACCAAGGTAAAATACATGTAGGCTCCGTTTGGTTGGCGAGAAAGTAAAGTGAATTTAGAATCTGATTCTTCAGAAAATAAATTTATGGAAAGTAAAGATATTCATATGTTTGGATACTTATAAAAATTCTAATAGGAAATTTGGGTGGATTCTTATTATAGTGTTTGATATGCTATAGTATTTCATAGAATGTAATTTAATTTTGACTTGTATTTCCAATTATATCCCTACAAACCGAATAAAAATTGAATCGTTAAATAATGTTAATTTGTAATACAAGTTATATTATTAAATATTAATTTTTTCATTTATGATATTCTAGTCATATAATACTACTAACAATTACTCAAACAAGATCTCTCGCTATTACTCTTACTACTCCCCACAAGTGACTCCATAACTACTCCTTTAAACCCAAAAACACTAAACTCTTTAAACTCATCAGTCTCTCCACATGAACCCCCAGTCCCTCTACTGCAACCATCAAAGTAACCCTTAGTTTCCCATTCAAGATCATTAACAGGACTAAACCCAGGAAGACAAACACAAGGCTTCAACAATGACTTATTACAAATAGCCATATTACCACACACACCATACACTTTATAATGGTTTTTAGGCTCCGACTAAAACATGTTCCAGTTCTCTATCTGTTGCAACCACATGTACTGTTTCAACTGGCCATTAACATCCAGCTTAAACCTCGTCAATGGTGGCCTCAGTGCACTCTCCAATGCCATCTCGGTATACCAAAAGGACGATATTTCCTTAGAAGGGTCAGCAAAGTGGAAGTCATAGATGTATTGTATAGTCATTTCCAATAAACCGGAGAATGCAGCTCCTGTCTAATTTTCGGTGTTCCAGTAAATAAAAGTTTTGTTGTATATAAGTTGAAACTCATCGTAATCTCTCGGATTCAGCCTTAACGAGTACAAATGAACAAATGGGTCAGACAAGCTTCTCCAAGAGGTTAAAAATTGGGAAATTGTGATATTCATGCTCGGTAACCAAGTATCCATAGGAAAATCGAATAACAGGAGAACAATAAGAGTAGTTGAAGAGAAGGTAGGGTTTTACAAAAGAGTTGTCGTGGAGTTGAAAGAGAAGGAAGGGTTGAATTGTCTAGTGTATTTTTTAAATTAAATTTTTTAGGAAAGTAATCTAAATACTAAGGGATGATAGGATTTAGAATCCAAGTAAAGTGCTACTACTTTCCCTAGATTGGGAAAGTTTTTACTTTCCTAACTACTCAAAAAATGAACTAAACATGATAATATAAATTTTAGGAAAAAGATTACTTTCTTAAGCAAGAATCTATGCCAACCAAACAAAGCCATAGTGTTTTGTGAAATACTAAAATTTCTGGGATTGGTATAGTTTACGAGTTGTTTTCATGGAATTACATGGGCGTGTATATGATTGTATAAGTCACTATTTGTAATGTATTTCCACATACTTACACGATTTATGACATGATCACAGTGACTTTCACAGTTATATACGCACCCTTGTAAATGACCATGTAAGTCACTGATTAACTAATTATGATTAGAAGTCCAACTCAAAGTTAATAAAAAAGTGAAGTTTGGAATCACTTTAATAAAACTAGATTGATGGACAGAGTATAAAAAGTCGAATATAAATATTGTCAAAAAATGTTAGCCATAAGTTTAAAAGGTGGAATTTCTATTTTAAAGAGATATGTGGATTCTTGTACTAGAAAAAAAGATCATATTTGGAGGTTAAACATTTTTTAACTCTAAAGGGAAGAACGAAGTGATTGTAAGATCTTATGACAACACCTAATCAAGGCTATAACAGATCAAGGTTTTTGATAACTTCTATGGTAACTGGTGATGAACATCCACTATCTATGGTTGATACCAAAAGATATAGGATCCTTTGCATCTCATTACAACCAATGTTTAAGGTTCCAAGTCAGGATACCTTAGAAGGACATTATGAAGATATGTCAGGATAAGAAGAAAAAAATTTTAAGAACATTGTCTAGTATTGAAAGACAAACTGCCATTTCAAAAGACATTTAGACAATCGATAGATGGATATTTGACTATATTTTATCACCCATAATTGATGTAGTTGGCTTGGTATTTTATACTTTTATCATACATTTGGTACTTAATTCGCTCTAAGTGCTTTCAGAGGTTATAATTGCCTTTATAGACTTCAAGGTTAAGAATTCGAATGAAATCACAGTGTAAAATGAAGATTCGACAATCTGAAGGGATGCACAATTGTGCATATGTCCGCGTACTTCTTTAAGGCCATGCACTTTCGTGATATTAGGAGAATTCTAATTATGCACGGTCTAATACATGACTGTGTATCAGACTGTGCATCTCCCCAAAACCTTAAATTTCGTTATAAAGAGACATTTTAGGAGGTGAAAGGAGGATGCAATCGGTAGGAGTCGAAGAGGAACTAATTCTTTAGAGGAAATTTTGGTCCAAAGAAGCGGAAAACACGAAAAAAATCATCGACAAATCCATCAGAATACATGATCAAGGCTCTACATCGCAAAAACATTTGATAGAAGACAATTAGGGAGATTTAGAATTATGAACCCATTGTTTTCGATTCGTATTTCTGCTTATCCATTTTTGATTTCATGTTGATAATGTGTAACTAAATATCCATTTAGTATTTAGTTTAGATGAACCTTATGTTAATACTTTGATATGATTTGATACTTTATTAATGCAATTGATTGTTTGATTATTGTGATCCAATTTAAGTTTTTTATTTATGTTCCAATCAACTCGAGAATATTATATCATAATATGATTTCATACGTAGAGATTGAGAAATCCTAGTGTGAATAGATCTATTGTAATTGGAAAGAGTTTATTGCAACCCTAGAGATAGAATGACATAAAGCTTCTAGATTAACCTAATAAAGGGATTCATAAAATAGTAACGCAATCCTATAAAAATTAACATGAGTAATTTGGTTAGAGACTTAGTTATTAGTAGACTCAAGGTTAACTACTAGCATACCATAGGAGTCTCCATAGTCTAATAAATCAACAAAGCATTTGCATGATAAAAAATCAATTTGTTAAAGGTTTACAAGGATTCAAACCTAGATACTAATTTCTGATAACAATAGCTTTCTAAGTGAATTTCATTATTTATGTGTTCATTATTGTTTCCTATTTTATTTTATTTGCTTAATTTAAAATCAATCTTTAGGCTAGATAATAAGGGAAGAATCATTACTAATATTCATAGTCTTCGTGAGATCAATCCGTACTTGTCGTCACAGCTACGCCGTGTATTTGTTGTTATTGCAATATTAACTATCACGAAATAAGTCAATTAAGTTTTTGGCGTCATTTTTTGGAAACTTTGATATTAGGAAATCCTAAATGTTATTACGCTATCCATTTTTTTGTTTTTTTGTTTTGTTATTTTATTTTATCTTATTGAATTTGTGGCTTATTAATTTAATTATCTTTTGCATTTCTTTACTTAATCTTGACTTTGTGGTTTATAGTAAAAATTATGGTTCATTGTCATAACCACAGCTCACAATGGAAGAATGGATCATACAAGACTTTTGTGGGAGCTAGAATATGTCCTTGTGATCTATATCATCACCATAATCAAGAGAGGGGTGTTTCCACATATTTTCATAAGCGCAATCGATGTTTAAGCCTTGTCACAACATTGGTCGGAGTTATCACTACAATCATGAATGTCAAGCACCAAACGTGTACTATCATCCTTATGGTGTAGTATACAAGAAAACCTACAATTTAGAGTGGAGCAGCACTTATGCTTTTGGATGGAATAAGAACGCACCAGCTGAATACTTATAACCCTAAGCACCTCTAATTAATGAGTCAACTATGGAAAATAAATTAATGGCAATCCTTGCTAAAATGAAAGCTAATCGACACAAATTCGAGAGTGAAGAAAAGATAAGGGCTAGCTTTATGAATGGAGGGAATTTCAAAGAGAGCTTCAGGATGAAAAAGAAAGTGTTACAGATAAACTAATAGAATGCCTTGCGTAGAGGATAGCTAGCCAATGTGAATTCAATGAGAGACTTTCTTCATCTACATATGATGAGTATAATTTGAGCTTCTAATTGTTACAAAATGAAGAAGAGACAACAATTAATTTCATGAATAAAGATACATTTCAAGAAGATAAGGAGGTAACTTCTGTTAAGAATAATATGATAACTGAGTTTATTTAAGATTCAAACATGAGGCATCAGGAAACAGAGGCTCATATACAGAATATGGTGAATCAAATCGATCAAGTAGTGGATACATTATCTAACGAGATGCAAGGGAGTTTACCCAGTTCTATTGAAACTGATACTATCGACAAAGAGGCAATCACCCTTAGTAGTGAAGAAGAGCTCCCTGAAGAAGAAGATGAAGAAACCTCCATCTAAGAAGAGAAAGTAGAGGAGTGGCAGAAGATACTGAAGAAGATGAGTCAAAAACCTCCATCTAGGAAGAAGAAGAAGAAGAGTGGGTAGAGAAGGTTAAGGAAGAACTGGCGAAGGAACCATGTAAGATGAGGTGTTGGTAGTGACCTTAAGAATCGAGGGTTCTCACTTCCTAGAAGACAAACTGTTCAAGCTAATTGATGATTCAGGGAGTTTCATTATCCCTTATTTTATTAACATTTTGTCATTAAAAAGGGCATTATTTCTTGAAATTGGATATATTAATTTGATAAATTATGTCTTTGTTATTATCTTTTAACTGGTGGCTTACTTATAGGCTACAAAAATTCTTTGTAGAGAAAAAGGTGGAAGCAAGTCATTGATTATAGACCCTGGATGATGGAAACGTGCAGGTTACATCGATCTACCAACTTTAAAGAACCGTTGCATGGGAGGCAACCTATGAGTTAGTTTTAATTTTAATTCAACGTACTATATTGTATTTGCTTTCATGTTAGTATAGGAATTTATTTTTTGCTATGTTATTTCTTTTCGTTTCTTTTTATCCTTTTCTTTTGTATTTTGCAAGGATGTTAGTCTCATATTGGATGGATCCATATCAGAAATCACCATAATCTAGAAAGTACCAAAAAACCCTCTCACTTTTATATAGTATTGTGTACATTGAGGACAATGTAAAATTTTATGTGCGGGGATGGGTTTAATGAGTTTTTAATGATTTTCTTCAAGCTTATTATAATCTTGATTATAAATTCTATTAACTGATATTTTGAATTAGTTGGGATCTGTCAACTAATACTGTATTTCCTTACTGAATATTAATTAGATTGGTGTGCAAGAGGATGATGGTTTGAATAAAATTAGTTATCTAAGTCATATTTTTCGTAATCATTGAAATATCAAGTTGAATGAAATTGCATATTTTTTACACACATATATACTCATCTTTTTCATGAGCTTTTGAGCTTGAAGAGCAAGTTTTCAAATTTTTTAAAGTTGTTCTTATTCTTTCATATGTGTGATATCGTGTATGGTAGGATAATTTTAGAACTTGCTTTTATTATACATGTTAAGACCATATTTATGATAAAGTGATAAAGGAACTTAGATTTACCAATTTGCTTTAGCCTATTTATTTGATTGTTATCACACCCTCAATTTGACCTTTAGGAATAACCAAGCTGAGCTTTAGCTTGTGTTATTAATTAAACCCAAATTATAAACCTTTATCCTATTTTTCTTTGAAGATCTTTTTATTATTTTGAACCTTAAAGGTTGTTTACATTATTTACTTCTTAAGAGTTAAAATTTATGAAAGATCCAATATTTTTTGAATTGTTTTATTGATTGGAATATTGTGACAAAACATAAAAGAAAAAAAAGCGAAAAGGGGAAAAAAGAGAATAATTTTATGGTACCAATAAAATTGCATAGAAAGGACCTATGTGTATTTGTAACGAGTCTTGAAATATATTGTTTGGTAAATTTACTTCACTTAAACGCTTTTATTATTCCCATCATATCATACCTAAGTCCCATTACAACCTGTGCAAAGCCCTGTTGATTTTTCTTTCTAGTTCATACGTAAGTGGTGGAGATGTGATTTTATTGTAAACATATGGTAAGAATTATGTTATGTATTGATTGAGAATTTTGATACTTTTCAACCTAAACGTTTAAGTGCATTGAGTGCAATCTTTGTGAGGGTGTAAAGATATATGCTTTTGGTTTCAATACGATTGTTGATGTGATTACTATTAATGTTGCTTAGGAGGTTAATTTTAGTACAACTTGACTCTAATTATAAGTTAATTTGATTCAATAGAATATGATGTTAGATAGGTCAACTCACTAATGTGTTATCTTCGAGAAATACAGGTAGCTTATCGAGCAACATTGAGGTCAACCCGAAGGAAAGAATCATGGTGCTTACTCTAACAGAGAAAAAAGAAAGTGTACATAAGGAAAAGACGGAATCAAAAGATAAGGATAAATAGTTTTGAAAGTCCTTCCGAGTGAACTAGTAAGCGAGTCGATTAGGGAACTTCAACTTGGACTTCCGCATTAGATTTTTACCCAATAGAAATCATCTTTAAGTGAAGCAAAAAGGAATTATAAGGAGGTTGAGCTAAGAAAGATGACGAATATAACAAATCAACTTCAAAAAAGGCTCATGTTAAAGGAACCAGTGGAGAAAGAGGTCATCAAGCATATATTAGAAGGAAGTCCACACATAGCATAAAAGAAAGAAGACCCAGGGGATTTCTTCATTTCGTGCAATATAAATGGGATCGAAATAGCTAAGGCATTTGTAGATTTGGGAGTTGGTATCAACATGATGCCTTAGAGCCAGAGCCTACTAAAATATTGGTGAAAACGGCTGACAGAAAAGTGCATCAGTCGTAGGGGATCATCAGGAACGTGCAGATACGAATTGATAAATTTATTTTCCTTATAGATTTTTACATATTGGATATTGGAGAAGATGCAGAAACACTAATAGTTCTTGGGAGATTGTTCCTAGCTACTTTTCATTCGATAATTGACGTGGATGGGGGAGAATTAACACTGAGAGTTGGAAAGAAGAAATTGACTTTCACGATAACCAAGAAATACTATCATCCTCCTTTACCCCTAATGGATATCAAGGAATCGGAACTCTAAGTAGGATGGGAAGATATTGAAGACTCCGGGAACACATCTAGGAAGAAATAATCGTGCAAAAGAAGGTGTAGGAAGGAAAACAACAATGATGGTGGAATCCATACTGGTTAACTGATATACAGAGTTTGAGATTAGTTTCTGCACTGCCACCGTACCAATCATTTGATTTGCCTTAAGCAAAAAGGAGAGTCGAGATACAGAGGTCAAAAGAAGCACTACATGGGAGGCAACCTTTAGAATTCTACTTCCTTTTAAGTGTTTTTGTTTATTTATTGGTGTGGTTCTTTAGTTATGATTGTGCTTGAATTGAGTTTGATTAATGTTCAATTGTTTTTTGTTTGAATTTCAACTTGTTTCCTTTTCGAAATTCTTGATAATAATATTAATTTGATGTGTTTGTAGGTTGTGGGATCATAGAGAACTAATATTAAGCTTAGAAGAAGGTTTAGAATTGTGAGAATCACCTCTTCCCATGATCGTGGGAATTACATCCAGAGGGAAATTTAACTTTCCCTCCCCTTTTCTTCTTTCACCCATTCTTCAAAATTTTACTGCCTCTCCCTCTAACCCACGAAATTCTCTCCCCCCCACTCTCTAAAACTCTTCATTTTCCTCTAGATTCTTAGTATTTTTCTTAAACTCTTTTCATTAATCTTACAATCCTTTCATCTTTTCATGCATTAATCATTCAAAAACACAAGGATTTTGGGAAGATTTTGCTCTCTCTCTCTCAAAATTGAATTCACTCATCTTTCTCTTATTTTTGCAGATTTTCTTCTTACAATGGCACCAAGGAAGATGATGGCTCAGAAACCGATTGGGCCAACTAATGAATTGCACCGCGAAGTCTACGGTGAAGCTAAACACTATTTAGCGGCAACTTATTGTTCTCTATTTCCAATTAACTCGGAGGAAGAAGGTATGCTTTTTCGTGACCTTAGGGATAGAGAACTAGTCACTCTTAGGTATTTTGATTTTGAATTGTTAGAAACCATAGGATTGAGGCAAAAAATAGAGTGACTAGCTGCAAACATAGGTTCGAATAAGTTTGTTCGGTGTAATGTACCTATTCACCCTATGATGACCATAGAGTTTTTCACCACAGTTCGATATAATACGAAAATGGACATTTTCTAGTTTAGGCTATTTGGTACTATTTACAAATAGGATTATATTGTCATGCGTGGTCTTTTTGATTTGTCAAACATTAAAGTTTTAGATGATCATAATGATTTTTATTTGGATGATTATTGGAAAACTCTGACTGGGGAAGAAAACTTTGACTCTAGGAATGCACTAAATTATTTGATCCGTAGTGCCGAGCATTTACTTTTACACAAATTTATATACTTAACTGTGTTTAACAAAACTGAAAGCAACAAATGTTCAGCCAAAGAACTTTTCTTTTTGTGGTGCAAGGATCGAAAAGTTAAAATTAACACATCTTTTAGAATTTTTCGATCAATAGTAAGTGTGGTAAATAAAAAGAGTTCATATTTTGAAATGTCTTATATTGTTACTACTTTAGCCCGGTTTTATAACCTTTATATGGGAGAGGTGCGCACAAATCCAGATGATATGTTTGACATATCGTATTTGAGACGTTCTGAGATTTTGGAATTCCATTATATGGAACTCCGAAATCCTCAGACGCGTACTGCAGTGAGGAACAGGAGGGGCACCGATACAGTCGCTTCTCGACCCTCCACATCCCGAGTAGTTCTGGATCTAGAGGAAGAAGTATAAGAGGAGGAACCAAGTGCACCAGTGGAGGTCGACCGATTTCAACAAATCCTCGACTAGATGGCCTCCAACCAACAACAAATGACATCCCAAATCAATAAGCTCGGCACCCAAATGCGGCAAGTTGACAAAGAGCAGCACGGCCTGAAGAAGAGGTTCCTCAGTTTCCATCAGAGGAACAATTTCGAAGCTCCTTCACCAACACCATCGCCACCATCATCTGAATAAGCTTTTTCTTACCCCTTTTACTTTTAATTTGTGTCATTTTCTTTTGTTGGGTTTCATATCATTCTTTTTTATTTGTCTTACTGTCATTTTTGTTTAGTTTGATGTCATTTGTTTGTTTCAATTTCTTTTGTTTAGTTTGAGGTCATTTTCCCCTTATTTGGTAGTTAACTTGTCACATTGAGGACAATGTGAACTTTAAGCATGGGGAGGTGACATTGACTTTCTCAATTGAATTGTTTGCGTTTTGTTAAATAGGATTCATGTTTAGGCATATTATGTGCTTTGTGTTAATAATTGAACTGCATTTGAATCATTCTAATGAATATTTCTATGAAAGTCTGTCATGCTAGTTGGAATTAGATTGAATGCATGCTTGAACTCAGATTAGGCTACTTGAGTAGAAACTGAACCATATAGAGTGATGAAAAGTAGTTGGTTACATAAGCTTAATCACAAATTGACATTTGAGCAATAAGGTAGTGTAGAGATGCATAATGAGTTATCATTTGAGCTGATGTGAGGATTGAGCCATAAGACTCCATCTATCGTCATTCTATTTCTTTATTGAGTGATACTTCCTTAGGTTATTACCTTCATAACTTACTTTGAATCAGTTTGAGTCTACTAGATGTATGCTTAATAGAGATGATTTAGGCCCTTTTTGTGTTAACCCTTGGCTTAACTGGCCTACCCTTTGTATTATCCCTTGTTACCCCTGTTGAGCCTTAACCTTTTGTTCTTTGAAAACACCCAAAATTTTAAAACCTTAAACCCATTAACCTACCTATTCATAAGCTTAGTAGAGTATTAAGTAATACATTAGTTGGGATAGTTGTGAAATTTTACCGAGATGAGTTAAGTATATTTCTGCCTGTGGATTATAGTGTATATAGTGCTATTTTGATTCATATTTCTTCCATGTATTTAGAAAAAAAAGAAGAAAAAGAAAAAAAGAAAAAAAGAAAAAAAATAAAATAAAATAAAAAGGAAGAATAAGTGAGTTGCATTAATAAGTGTAGAATATTAGTTACATTTGTATATCTTGGAGTTAAGTTTTGTTATCCCATTTTATCCACTTTTTACTTTATGAACGCTTGTGCTAACCCTTTTTCCTCTTTACCCACCTTAACCCTTATCACATACGAACCCTAAACAAGTCCTTTTGATCTATTTATGCATGCAATCATTGTAGAGGAGAATTGGTGTATTAGTAAGCCTATAGTAGTGTAGTTTCCTATAGGAAGTTTAAGCGAAACACTAACCATCAACACTTGAGAGAAATGAGTGAAAACTGTGAGGGAGATTCATTTTACATCTATACTTATCTTTGAGTGATGGTGCCAATTGTTGAGTTTGTTTATGTACACCAACAAAAAAGTAGTCATGATATGTGTATTAACTTGATATTTAATTTGGTTTAAATTTGAGTAATTGTATGCTTAAACACCATCTTTGAGTGAAGAACACAAGTTTAGATCCATGAGTAAGGATTGAAGTTAAGGATTATCATCAAGATTGGGAAAAATAGTACATCAACATCCAAAATTCTAGATTTGGCAAAGAAGAGAAAAAGTTCCTTTTATCCAATTTTTTGTGTTTTTCTTTCTTCTAATCTTTGTAAGATGTATTATTTGTGCGTTGATGATGTTATGGAGACTATGATTGGCTAATTTAGTTTAGGGATTACTTTTGAACTATTTTGTTAGAACTCCTATTTTATTGAATTGAATGAAAGCGTCTTTGATGATTGTTGATTTTATTTGTTATCTTACAACAAATCGAGAGAGTCAGTAAAATTATTTATGTGGGATTGTACAATGAGAGTTGGCAACCTATAGACATGCAATCATCACGTTAATTGATTAGTTAGAAGAGAGATCTCGACAAATTCAATTGTTCACCCATAAGATAGCTTAATAACTAGTTAAATCAGCAAAGTCATTTGGGTAGGTTGAGAGATCGTCCAATTGATTCTCTTTAATTCGATTAGGGACAATTAATTATACCTTAAGAGAGGGTAATTAATACATTCAAAAATCTTAGGTGAGACATAATTCAATTAATAAAATAGGAGGGAGGCAAAATAGGGAAAAAGTAATCTCTAGTGTTTAGATTCTTGAATTTCGATTTTTCTACACGTTGGTATTGTCTATTGCTTTGTGTTAGTCTTTTAATTTTAATTTAATTTTCCAGATTATTTGCATTAAACAATTTTGTTTCTTAAACAAAGTTTTGTCTGAATTAAGTGATGCATGGGCATCAATCCCTGTGGGATCGATATCTGCTTTTTTACTACAAGTCACGACCCGTTCACTTGCAGTTTTTGAACATAAAACGAGTAGTTTGTGTTGCATAGTTACTCGCAAGTAGTGCCTGATGCTCTACCTTAAGTTGTTGGCATGTCAAACACCTGGCAACATAATTAGCCACTTGCTTCTTCATTCTTGGCCACCAAAAATGTTATTTCAGAGTATTGTAAATCTTGGTAGTACCAGGATGCATAATATAGGCTGCTATATGTGCTTCCTTTGAAATTTCCTTTCTCAAACCATCAACATCTGGTACACATAATCTCTAATTCAACCACAATGTATTATTTCTCAACTCAAGCTCAGAACTCGGATTTAGTTTTAACTTCTCTACAATCTTCACTACTTCTGGGTCTTTGCTTTGAGCTATTCTGATCTTTTCATATAATACTAGTCTAACCTTCAAAGTAACTAACAATGCTTCATTCTATCCCTAACTTAGATCAACATTCAGTACTCTTAGTTGAACTAGATTGGTAACCTTGATGCTTGAATTTGTGCTATGCTGCTATTAGATTTCCTACTTAATCATTAGTTACAACATTAGCCTTACCTGGATGATACTCTATCATGCAATCATAATCTTTAAGCAACTTAATCTACCTCCTTTGTCTCATATTAAGTTCCTTTTGACTCAACAGATATCTCAAACTTGGATGATCCATAAAAATAAAAAACATTGCACCATATAAATAATGTCTCCAATTTTTCAAAGCAAAAACTACTACAGTAAGCTCTAAATCATAAACTGGATAATTGAACTCAAAAGGCCTTAACTGTCTCAAAGTATGAGCAATCACTCTACCATACTGCATCAAAACACACCCTAACCCCTGGTGTGAAGCTTCACTGTATACAACATATCCTCTAGATCTAAATGAAATAGCCAACACCAGTGTTGTAGTTAATCGATGGTTTAATTCATCAAAGTTCCTTTGACATTCATTATTCCATTGAAAAGGTACGTTCTTCCTCAAAAGTTTTATAAAAGGGGATGAGATCAATGAGAACCCCTCAATAAACCTCCTGTAATAACTTGCTAGCCCAAGAAAACTCCAAATCTCTGACACATTTCTAGGTGTTTCCAATTTCATCACGACCTCAAATTTCTTTGGATCTACCTGTATACCCTGCCTAGATACTATATGACCCAAGAACACCATCTGATCAAGCCAGAATTCACACTTACTGAACTTGGCATACAATTGCTTCTCTTTCATTATCTGTAAAATTAACCTCAAATGCTCAAAATGTTCCTCTCTACTCCTCGAATACACCAAGATATCATCTATGAATACAATAAAAAATGATCTAAGTAAGGTTAGAATACTTTATTCATCAATGCAATAAAGGCAACTGGAGCATTCGTTAGTAAACCCACCGATGAGAGGCACGATTGACGCAGTTTTAGGAGAATCACTGATGAGGAAGACAGTTGATGAAGCGAAAGAGCTGATAGAGGAGATGGTGAGTAATAATTTCGTGTGGATGAATGAGCGGAGTAGACAAACTATTTCATTTCGAGTGTAAAAAAGAATTGTGGTTGTCGATAAATGACGAAAATGCAAGCAAAAATCGACAACTGGATGTGACAACTCAACAATATGAAGGCTTTGTCTTCAGCCCTGGTGAAAGTCTTACAAATAAAGTGTGAACTCTATGGAAAAATGGACCTTAATACCATGGACTGTTACTTGATGAAGGAAAGTGATCTAGAGTAAATAAATTATATAGGAGCTCAATATGGACGAGGAGGGGGAAACAATCCCTACTCTAACATTTATAACCCTGGGTGGAAGAATCACCCTAACTTCTCTTGGACAAATAACGCTGGAGGACAGTTCAGGCCACAAGGACAAGTAAGCTTCCAACAAGATAAACCAAGCTCGAGGAAATCTAAGTTGGATAAGATTTTAGATAAAATTGGAGGTATGGAGGATGCACATAAGAGGCTCAAAAGCAAATTCGAACAAGTAACAAATAACCACGCCTCATCAGTACACAATTTGGAAGTTTAAGTAGGTCAACTAATGGAGGCAATATCTCAGAATGCAGGAACCCTTCCAAGCAATACCGAGTCTAATTGTTGCTTGATTAATTGGTTAAGTGCTTAATAAGTTTAGGTTATTAATTGACGTCATAACTTAAAGAATGTACTGTTATGATGTCAATGTATCCAAATCTGGAAATTATGATGTAATAAAGAAATAAAGGTGTTCTTTTGAATGCAAACATGATCTTAAGGATATGAGTAATGTGTATTAGGCATGCATGAATGAGCATTGAAGAACATGAGATAATTACGAATGAGAATTGGGTAATTGTATGAATATATATTGCTAGAAAAGTTTGGTAAATGTAAGATTGATGAATTTGGAGTAAATCAAGCTTACTTAAGGTATAAACCTGATTGCCAACTAGTTATATACAAGCTATAATGTTTGAATGGTCAAGATATTTGTATAAGAATACATACCCAAAAAGTCAATTGAGTATGCATTGAAACAGGACACATATAAATGTGCATGATTGTATATTTATATGAATAAACAAATTAGTGATCTGTGAACTATATGCGTATTGTATGATGATAGACGTGCAAGGTGATTGTCAACATATAGACATTGTTAGAACATCAAGGCAACAGCTTTTCTAGAGCATACTGTGAGTTAACTTCGATGTGTAAGCTTATTTATTTATGCTTCTGTATGAATTGTATGTTTAATATGGAATGTGTGTACAACTGATTGATAAATATCGGACTTATATCTAAGGAGTTTAATATATGTGGCATGAGTACACAGAAATGAAAGGAAATGAAAATATAGCATATGAAATGATGCATCTCATCACATTGAAATGCATGATCAGATAAAGGAGTTGTGACCAGAGTGATCGATGTGGAGGAAAGAGCTTTGAGCTCAAGATTATGAAAAAGAGCCTCAATCTTAGATAATATAGACTCAGTATCCACAATGGATACAGGCCATAAATGATCTCGATATCCACAATAGATACGAGACAATAAATTGGGTGGATAGGCGTCACAGCAAAACAAAACGAGAATGGAAACACATTTGCATTTGCATATATATCCCTAAATGTATCAAATGATTGAAATGAAATGAAATATTAAATTTTTTTGAGATAGTGAATTATAACTGAAGTTAATGGAGGATGTGTTATGATATGCAATGCTAGCTTACATGATATGCTTATGGAAGTGTGATAAACTTTGATGTACTTGTTCTTATGATATAACTTGAGTGAATATATCGATGATGGTTCACTTACTGAGTTCGCAAACTTATCAAAATTGCAATGTTGTTTTTTCAGGTTTAAGGGAGTTCTAGCTACTAAAGTGATATATTAGAAATCTAGTACTTGCATTTTGGGGACAAGAATGGCTCAAAGGTCTGATCAGCTAAATCTGAGGAGTCTAACTCTCAAAGGTCTGATCAGCTAAATCTGAGGAGTCTATTTAGAGTCTTGTGTATTAGCATCCCATTTCATGTTTTATATTTTTGGTACTGAGATTGAACTAAAAAATGTTGTGTAATGTATATATATGGATTTTAAATTGTAATGATACATGTGACTTTTATGTTTGTGAATGAAATGGGAAGAAATGAACTCTTAGAATGCTTATGATATGTTTGATTCCTTTAATGAGTTAGTTTGATTGTCTTAATGTACCATTTTCATAGAGTATGTTCTCAAATATCCTCTGGTATGTTTGGGCTTTTGCTCTATGGGAGTGGTATGTTACAGTTTTGGTATCAGAGCATGGTTTGGCATTATTAGGGACGTATATCAGCATTTCAACATGATAGTGATCATTATTATTGTTTGTTATAGGTCATCTGCTATAGGAGATCGTGTCGTAGAATCAACAGATCTTGAGTCAATAGGATCCAATAGAGTCTTCCCTATACCCTAGTTTGAACAAATGCCTCAGAGAGTTAATGAGAGGAGAGAAAAGAGGTATGATAAACTTACGAAGCAGGGAGCTGTAGACTTCTATGGAAGTATAGACCTTACCGAGGCAGAGGGTTCGTTAGAGAGAATAAAGAGAATATTTGATCAAATGGACTGTGAGCCTAATGAGAGGTTCGACTACCTAGTCTCGTTACTTTTAAATCCAGCTTATTAGTGGTGGAAGACAGTTCCAGGTAGTTCCACCGGACCTTACAAACTGACATAGGGGGACATCCTGAAGGTCTTTAAGGATAATTACATGCCAAAGATCTATTTAGATAGAAAGATGAAGGAATTCTTATATTTGAAATAGGGAAATCTCACAATAGATGAGTATGAAGTACGGTTCAATAAACTAGTGGGGTATTCTACTACTCTAATCCTGATTAAGGAAGATACATGTAGGTAGTTTGCGGATGGATTGAATGGACATTAGGATAAGGTTGGCTATTACAAATAGGAATAGTTTTACTGAGCTGCGAGCTACTTTTATTCGGATTGAACAATTATTGAAGGTTGAACAAGGAGAGTAAAGATGGGACTTTTGGATTAAGAGGCATGGTGAGTTTCAAGCTAACTTTGACAAGAAATTTATTAAATGTCAGAATAGATCATCGTGACCACAGTTGAGATTGAGGCAATCAGGGTTTAGTCCTATAGGCAGTTATGTTCATTTTGGTGGTGGTAAAGGTCAAGCATTTATTGGACAGACTTATGATGGACAAACATAACAAATTCCCAGTTGTGAATACTGTAGAAGAAGACATGTTATAGTATGTTGGAAGGTATCGGGAGCTTGTTTGGGTTATGGCTCCTTAGAGCATGAGTGTAAAGACTGTCCAACAACTTTAGGAACACAGTTTGGAGTAAAAGGAGGATCAGTGATGGAGATGACTATCTAACAGAGCAAAGCTAGTGGAGCAGTATAGAGAGGCAGAGGTAGGGGTAAAGCTAATTTAGCAGGTCCTAGTGTTAGGACTGAGATACAAAGTAACCAACCACAATCCCAAGCCAGGATCTTTGCTATTACGAGACAGAAGGTACATAATTACCTAGATGTTATTGCAAGTGTGTTAAATGTCTTTAATTTTGAGACATTTGCATTGGTAGATCCTAGATCTACACATTCATTTATTACCCCACATCTGGCATCTAACTTGCATTGTGAGAGAGAGATGTTGAAATTTGTCTTAAAGGTGAGAACTTCAGTAGGCAGTACTACAGTGATTGGAGAAGTATGTAAATGATGTATTATTCGGGTTGACCCGGCTTAGTTAAAAGTCAATTTGATAATACTGCAATTGAAAGAGATAGACCTTATTTTAGGTATGGACTGGCTTATTGTTCATAGGGTTGTGATGAATTGTTACACTAAGGAAGTTATTCTTAAATCTCCTACTCAACCAAGGGTGATATTTTGAGGTGTTAGTCAAGCAATGCCAGCCAGATTGCTTTCATCAATAGGAGCTTTTATACTGATTCGAAGGGGATTTGATGTCTATTTAGCCTATGTGACTGATACCTGAGTTGAGCAGACAGTATAGGATATTCCTATTGTTAGGAATTTTCTAGATGTTTTTCTCGTTGAATTACCACGATTACCACCAGATAGTGAAACAAAGTTCACCATTGAGCTTGTCCTAGATACTGCTCCTATACTTATTCCTCCTTATAGGATGACACCTATGGAACTTAAAGAACTTAAGACTTAGTTGTAGGAGTTGTTAGATAAAGGTTTTATCAGAACCAGTATATCACCTTGGGGAGCTCCAGTTTTGTTTGAGAAGAAGAAGGATGGGACTTTGAGATCATGTATTGATTATAGGCAATTAAATCGGGTGATAGTGAAGAATAGACATCCCCTACCGAGAATAGATGATTTACTCGATCAGTTTCAGGGAACTCAAGTGTTTACTAAACTGTATTCTAGGTCACAGTATTATCAATTGAAATAGGAGAAGTTGATGTACCAAAGAGTGCATTCAAAACCAGATATGCACACTTCGAGTTTTTGGTGAGTTCATTCCAAAACTTAATCAAGTCCAGATACACCAATTTAAAGTGAATTTTCCTTATCTGGTTCAACATGTACATAAGGTTGAAATTAACATTCCAGAATTAGGCCCAAGACCATAAGGTACCATGCCACGATTGTGATAGAAGCTAGTGCAATAGCTCACGATCGTGCACTGAGGGCCATGATGCACGATTGTTTACTGTCTTTTTTCCCTCAATTCTACACAAATTTCACATACTTAAAGACTTCATTACCACATAAATTTTTCCAGAATTCATTTCCCTTAAAGCTACTTCATTTCATGCTAGTCTAGCTTCCATACTGGTTATATTAAATCTCATAAAAATCTACTAATTTGTTTCATTACCATTCACTTTATACCATCATATATACAGTCCTAACTTTTCAAAATTTGAAAACACTTCAATAACACCTATATTTAACATGAATTCATCATCAATTATACTTCAAATCCCAACTTAAATCATCCATATAATATAGCCCATAAACTACTGCTGTCAAGCATACAAAAACAAAACAAAAGGTACCCCTTTCATTCATCATTTTCCAGCACAATTTCAACACCAAAACCACATTCAATCTATCCCTAATCAATCATCATAATTTCTGCTAACACATGCCACAATAGATCAATACTTCACTTACTTGTCTATCTCAAATTCCACCTCAATGTATCAAGCCTACTTAGCCTTACATGCATGCAAGATCATCTCATGAACAATGAGGGAGTAGGATGACTTTCAGCAAAGATAAGAAGAATCAGCAAAATATATATATCTTTCATAAGAAATTGATAAAGGTTTTGAGGTGGTAATGGATAAAATTTAGAGTAGAAACTTAAAATGTGAGGGAGGAATGAGTTTCAGCACTCAAAGGGAGAAGAAGGAGTGAGTTACAACATAATACATTAAAGATGATTTTGGTAGTGTCTATGTCATATAGTGTACATGTAAGATGAGTTTAAGTACACTTATCAAGTGTCTAAGCCAGCTATATGTCCACTCTATAGGTTTCCATTTGTCACTTTGTTCTTCTACCATTTGTCAATCAATTCTCTAAGGCATTTGTGAAGAGGAAGGATAGGACTTTAAGATCGTGCATTGATTATAGACAATTAAATTGGGTGATGGTGAAGAATAGATACCCCCTACTAAGAATAGAAGATTTACTCAATCAGTTTCTGGGAGCTCAAGTGTTTACTAAACTGTATTTGAGGTCACGGTATTATCAATCGAAACTAGCAGAAGTTGATATACCAAAGAGTGCATTCAGAACCAGATATGGACACTTCGAGTTTTTGGCGAGTTCATTCCAAGCCTTAATTAAGTTCAAATACACTAATTTAGAGTGGATTTTCTTCATCTGGTTTAACATGTACATAAGGTTGAAATTAACGTTCCAGAACTAAGCCCATGATCATAGGGGATCATGCCACGATTATGACAGAAGTTAGTGCAACAGCTCATGATCTTGCATTGAGGGCCACGATTGTGCACTGTTTTTCTTCGCTCAAATCTAAATGAATTTCACATACCTAAAGACTTCATTAACACTTGAATTTTTCCAAAATTCATGCCCTTTAAAGCTACTTCATTTTATGCTAGTCTAGCTTCCATATTGGTTACATTAAATCTCATAAAAATTTACTTATTTGTTTCATTACCATTCACTTTATACCAGCATACATATAGTCCTAACTTTTCCAGATTTGAAAACACTTCAATAACACCTATGTTAAGCATGAATTCAACATCAATTATACTTCAAATCCCAACTTAAATCATCTATATATAATAGCCCATAAACTACTGTTGTCATGCATACAAAAACAAAACAGAAGGTACCCCTTTCATTCATCATTTTC